>SNQJ01S0121622.1:0-15186 GCA_010110895.2 Picea sitchensis | reverse complement strand
TAACATATATATATATTGATTAACCTTGTCAAAACTAGTACAGACAAGGGGAATCAGACTATTTAATTCAAACAAATCATTGTGATGGTCCCTACGGTTGCTAACACAATGTGATTTATGCCCATTTCTCTGCATGTCAAAGTGAAGAAATTCAACCAAGTGTGGGTAAAGGACACGAGTAACTTTGACTCTCTTAAGGTAGCCATTCATCGTCATCTAATTAGTGACGTGCATGAATGGATGATTCCCATTGTCCCTAGCTAGTATCTAGAGAAACCATGTCCAAGGGAACGAGCTTGGAAGAATTAGCGGGGAACTAAGACCTTCTTGAGCTTGACTCTAGTCCGACTTTGTACTGAAATGACTTGAGAGGTGTAGAATAAGTGGGAGTCATTTTGATCTATAACCCTATGAATCCTAGAACATCAAACTCATATCCTATAAATTGTAAATGATATAATCTATAATACAATATAACCCTTTTATTACCTAACACGCATAACCTCTATCAAATTGAATATTTAACCCATACAACACATGTAATAACCTATAACCCCCAACCCATATATTCATAAACACATAAACGTTATTAACCCTTATAAAACCTAACCTTTATAATTGCATTAACCCCTAACACTTAATCCCCACAACACCTATCCTTTATACCTTAAATGTAACACAGGGAAACCCTAACCCTTACCCATAATAACCTTGAACCCCTACAATCTTAACTATATAACCTCTATAAATCCAGACACCTGTAACCCCTAATGATTTAAACCTCTAATATTTATGGTCCCTAGCCCCTCGACCACTAATCCCTAGCCCCTATAACCCTAAACCCCAATAAGGCCAAGCCCCTAGAATCTCTAACCCATTGCATTAAGATATTTTAAAACTACAATCATTATATAACCATGTTTATTGTCTAACCTTTATCCACTACCACCCATAGTCCCATAACCATTAACCCTTATCACCACTCATTCCTATAACACATAAGGCATAAACCATATGTCCCTTGTAAAACTATTTAACCCATATTACTACTAACTTGTAATGGATATAAACCCAAAATGCTAACCCCTATAACTCATAATGCCTAGTAATCATTTTCAACCCTAATCCTTATAACCCTTAACTCGTAGTTATTACAATCCTTAAAACTGGAACAAAAGAAATAACCGACATCACTGATAAAACTTCACATTAGCAGTCAAATCCTTGCAAGGAGTGGGTCCCTTGTCCCACAAATAAGGGGCTCTCATACACCAATTTGGGCCTAATGATTAAGAATATGTAGATACTACTTGGAGGTCATAGGTTCAAATACAGAGGGGGATAGGGTATGTCACAAAGATCATAGGTTTTTGTATTGCACCCCTCAGGAATGCCAAGGGCCATTTATTAACATTTTGTTCAAGGGCCATCTCATTTGGTGTTTAAAGACATAATGACGACTCCCTTCTAGCTACCCCTATTAATTGTAAGTTATATGTTACTATGGACCAATCCCTTATTAAAGATGCACATAGTGCACCTTACATCCACTTGGGGTTTGGAAAGGCTATAAAGTTCCCAAAAATAAAACCAATCTTAAATTTTACTTTATGATGTAGACAAAGTAGCCTCAAAACTAGAAAAAACCAAACATACATGAACCATAACATTGATGGACAACAGATAATTTGTTTATCTTCATGTGCTAATATATCCTTGCTATCACTAGGGTCATAGGCCAAGTATGTACCAATAATGTCAAATATTTGAACCAAAGCTTGCTAGAAGTGGGATATAAATGATATAAATGAGCATGTTATAAATTCAAAATGAAAAACAATAATGGGATATAAATGATAATCAAAAGCCAAGAATAGATTGAGCTCTACACTTGTTGAGGATGATATACCTCTTTGGAGGGATGATTCAACATTTCTTCTACATGAAATTGTCATTTTCACCTTGGATCTTGCACATTTGGAGGCTGACATCATGCTTGGTTGATGTTACTTTGAATTGAGTTGACCTAACATGTGGGTGATGAGTTGGCAGTTGGTTGATGATGAGGTGTGACCCTATTGATGAGGGAGATGAATTTTGATGATAGTTTTCATTTTTTTGGTATTTATATGACTTTTGGAACTATTGTACCCCTTGAGGAGATGATGTCACCCTTGAGGAGATGATGTCACACTTCCTAGATTAGGGCCTTATTCCTTATAGCCACATGTGTGTGTCATATTTGAGTTTGGAAAACCTCCCATATCTTCAAGGAATGAGAACAGTTTATCCACGTCTAATTTCAGTGCATATAGATAATGAGACTAAGTGTGAGGCGTAGTCAGGGTCAAGTACTTTGGTTTGACCGTGCCACTGAATGAAAGGCGTTGGTACCGCATGGAACTGAGGATGTTGATCTTGCGCAACTGAATCAGGATCCCCATCCCTATGACATTGATGACTATGATGACATAGGTTAGGAGGCACATACATATCGAGGGATGGTTTGATCAAAATTATGGTGCAGATTATCTTCTAGAGTTCAGAGGCCATTGAACAATGGAAATGTTGCATTATAATATAATGTGCACTAGTTATAAGAATGCACTTAGTTATATCATCAATAGTTTAAACATGTGTGAGTTCAGTTAGTGTTGATCATAAACATGTTATTGATGCTTGACACCTTGAAATTTTACATCATTTGCAAAAAATATGTATAATGTATAAAATTATTGAAATATACAAGAAATTACAATGTCACAATTAGTTTGATCATGTGCCAATAGGCTTCCAATATCTAGGTGAGTTCTAAAAGAGAATATTAATCAATCATCCTTCACTAGGTAATTTCATATTCCATCAAAATTAACTTAAATTAATTATTCATATCGAAATTTGATGTCAATTTTATGTATTAATTCATCTAATCTTTCACATTAATTATTATATAGGATTGTTGTTTGATTGTCAAATTGTTTGTGTGAGTCATGTTTGAGTCTGGAAACCCTCCAATACAATCATTGCATGTGTCTAGTCTAAACCATGTCAAATTTCAGTCCATACAAGCACAAATTGAAAAAAATTTAGCGTTGGCCCCATCTAGATGTCATTTATATGCATCGGTTTCATTTATATTTCCAAGACAGAACAAATGGCAAGGGAGAAGAAGGCATGCATCTATCAGTGTAAGCATGGATTCTACCTTGAATATGAAGCTAGGAATGCAACAAAAATTCCATGAGCACCTCAATATCCAAGCTTGGAATTTAATGGCAACATTGATAACAGTGGAAATGGAGGGAAGAGAAGGGTTGATCTTACATCTGAGCATCCAATGAAAAGTGCATATAATTTTGGCATTCAAAGATAAATCTAATTTGTTTTCTACACATACTGTTGATTCCAAAGGCCATGAATAATTTGTTCTTCATGAAGATCCAATTATAGCGTGGATGGAGAAAGTTTACCAAAAATAAGAACATCAAAGAACATATAGGAAATGGGTAATTTGTTACCTTCCAAACTCTAATGACATCTAGCATCCCATCAACCATCTTCATGCATGGTTCTCATAGCCTCATCAAATTGCATACATGATTCCATTGTAGGTGCCATGTCACCTAGTGGACCCACTTGCCAGTTAGGTTAGGTGGGTAAGTTTTCTATTTTTCTTACTCAGTTCCCTACATTTTCCTTTCAATCTTTCTAGCATTTAGTTTAATTTTAGGATTATTTTATGTTGTCATAAAACAAAAAATATAAGAAGCAAATTTTTGACTCCAAAGTACAATTTTTAAGGCATTGGTTTACTCACCATAGAGTCTAGTTCTTGGAACCTCACAAGGAAGAGCCATCCCACAAAAGGAGTTGTTGTTGTCACCTAAAAAGGCTCACTACCCAAAACCATGTCAAATTTCAGTCCATACAAGAAAGCACGCCTTATTTTTGGGTTTTGATAGAATAACCAAAGAATATTTGATTGTCGAATTGTTTGTTTGAGTCATGTTTAAGTCCATAAACTATCCCATATTGTCAATGCATGTGTGTTGTCTTAGCATGTCAAATTTCAGTCCATAAAAGCACAAATTGAGAAAAAATCAACATTGGCCCCATTCACATTAATTAATATATAGGCTTTTTGTTCTATTGTCAAATTGTTTGTGTGAGTAATGTTTGAGTCCAAAAATCCTCCCATACCATAAATGCATGCATCTAGTCTAACCATGTCAAAGTTTATGGAAAATTTTCAACATTGGCCCCATTCACATTAATTATTCTATAGGCTTGTTGTTTGATTATCAAATTGTTTTTGTGAGTCATGTTTGAGTCTGGAAACCCTCCCATACTTTCATTGTATATTTATAGTCTGACCATGTCAAATTTCAGTCCATATAAGCAGAAATTGAAAAAATTTCAACTTTGGCCCCATTCACATGTCAGTTATAAGCGAAGTCAAGTACATGAGCAGGCGTGCCTTATTTTTTGGTTTTGATAGAATAACCAAAGAATATTTGACTGTATAATTGTTTTTTTGAGTCATGTTTGAGACTGGAAACCCTCCCATACCGTCAATGCATGTGTCTTGTCCTAGCATGTCAAATTTGAGTCCATAAAAGCACAAATTGAAACAATTTCAACATTGACCCCATTCACATTAATTATTATATAGGCTTGTTTTTTTATTTTCGAATTGTTTGTGTGAGTCATGTTTGAGTCTAAAAACCCTCCCATATTGTTAATGTATGCATATATTTCTATCCATGTCAAATTTCAGTCCATACAAGCACAAATTGGAAAAAATTCAACATTGGCCCCATTCACATTAATTATTCTATAGGCTTGTTGTTTGATTGTCGAATTGTTTGTGTGAGTCATTTTTTAGTCTATAAACCCTCTCCTACCATCATTGTATGCGTATATTCTAACCATGTCAAATTTCAGTCCATACAAGCACAAATTGAAAAACTTCCAGCGTTGGCCCCATTCACATGTCAGTTATAAGCGGGATCAAGTACATGAGAAGGTGCACCTTATTTTTGGGTTTTGATAGAATAAACAAAGAACATTAATTAACCCCAATTGAGCTTCTCTTGTTTTCAAGAATAATTAATTCTCTACTCAGTAGGGGAAACCACATGAAGGTGGAAGCTCTAATTATGCCCCCCCTCACATCTCTCTCAATTCCCCCATACCTAATTTGACGTAATAAAGAACATGTAACACACTACATACAAAAATGGCATAAAACATAAAAACACATAATTAACTTGTATAAGTAAACACTTAAAAAACAATAAATCATATAAATACTAAATATATAATTAATAGAATAAATCATACAAAACATATAATCACATACCTCGTACATTTCAACATTTAAATGTCATTCATCTTCTTCTTCATCCAAATCAACATATGTATCATGCTCTAGTTCAAAATCGATAATGTTGAAAGGATCGTTCATATCAACATCATCATCAACGTCATTTTCATTATCATCATTGAGATCATCAATTAGAACATTGTCTGTTACATTTGGATGATCAACTTATTCGGCTTCTTCATCTGACACATCTACAGCCACCTGCTCCTTATCTGCATCATCATCTTCTTCTTCAAGATTATCGTCTTCCTCTACATGATCATACTTTATTGGTCTTCCTCTTGGATCATATCTAACAACGTATGAACACCCTGCTTTACCCGATACCTCTAAGTAAAATATTTGCTCACATTGACTTTGAAGAGCATAAGTCTTTGTACATGGTTCAAATGCCCTGTATTAACCATGGTAAATCCATTAGCATGCTCAATAACATTTATTTCAGGATCACGTTCATGCATCTGTAGCCTGTACCATTTGACGTCAAACAAAACTATTTTAAAGGAATTAAAATCACATTGAATTATATCCTCCAAATACTTATAGTACCTATTTTCAGTTTCTTTTGGATGATTGTCACTTCTAAAGGAAACATTAGTGACCCTAAACACTGCAGCTATCCCACAATCTGAGGTTTTCATCTTATCATCCAACTTTTTGATACGAAATTTACGACCATTACACCACATAGCCTTGTGGTGTTTCAACTGCAACATGGACAACAAGTAAAAAATGCATTGTTAATTAATAAACATCATATAATATGGACTTAGTAAATATATATTTCAAAAAATAAACAAACCAAATGCATTGATATAATGGGAAATAACTATAAAAATGTGGGTGAATATAATTGTCTTTTTATCTTTTAAACCAAAGGCTAAATCAATTTTTCTTTGCGTAAGATTAGGAAATTCATGTCGATAACGATGTGTTGTCTTAATCATCTTACTGGCCCCTTCCCATGATAACCTACCATAGTATTCTTCACATCGTTCTATCCAATCCTCCATCCAATCAAGATTTTTTGCAATGTATAAATGTAGAGCATCCCACTCTCGACCAACTATATCAAAATATAAAAGTTCAATATCATTAATTAGCTATCATTGGAAAAGTTTAATATAGTTGATGGAATAAAAAAAAAATGAGTATGATAATATAAAATTGAAAAATTAAATGTATAATATATTAAATATACAGCATCTAATTACCTTTCACGGTCCTCATTCTACCTTTCCCCAACAAGACCTCCCCTTCAAATTTGTTGATGGATTCGAGATGTCAAATGTGAGGCCCATTCATATTTTATGTTAATTTAGGAAGATATTGATTAATATACACCATGTATTGATATACCATATAGCCCTCCACCATAGAACCCTCAAAACATGCTCTTTGTCTAACAAAATCCTTCAATGTTCAACTGCCTCTCCACCATCCACATTGACCTTGTGTGTACTAGTCCACATAATTCAATCTTCTCAACTTGGTGTATGAGGTAGTGTTATTGTGCATTGAGAAATGATGGAGGTAGATACTTCTACATATCAGTCGGAGAATTTCTCTCTTCCAATACCTTATATCTTATTTATGGATTTATTTAGATGAAAGCCACCTACAAATAATGCAAGAAAATAACAGCTTTGAACAATATCAAGGCATATATAAAATTGCAAATAAAACACAATATGTCAATAAGTTCTGCTACAAAGCACTGAAGAAACATTTTCCATATAAAATTGCATTACTTACCTCATGTATTTTCCAAGATCATATATAACTTGTTTTATGTTGTTGTCAAAGTTGTCTGAGAGAGATAGAGGTAGAACATATTGTAACAAAAAGAAAATCATTAATATTTGTTTCCAAATAAGAGAAAAAAAATTACTAAAAAGATGTATACCAATATGGAAATATACATAATAATTACCTTAATGAATGTATGCCAGTCATGTGTTTTAACCCCACCAAAATCACCTTTTTTGTTAAGATATTTTGTATGTTCGACGAAAACCCTGTCGAAAACCTAATTTTTCGAATGACCTCTTTTACAATATTGCTCTGTTTCTTTGTCAATAACCATGGAAGACTAATATTTTGTTCTCGACCATCGTCATTAGAATTAATAATCACACTTTGCAATGTTTGATTAGATTATTGGATATCACTACAAATATTTCTAATTATTTCTTTGTCAGTCCTTCCATCTAAGATCCACCAACAATTTTGTTATATTCTTCCTGATATACATTGTATCAAACATATGAACTATTTGTAGGTTCTTGTAATAGGGAAACCTACTGAATTGTATGGGGTAACTTTTCATTCCTCGTGGAAGCCCATTCGTGCCTTAACGACATTCATGAAACATAAGCGAAATCACATTAACACTAATTAATCAATACAGATACGTACCACGCTGAACAAAATTCACTAAAAAAAAATCATAAGATTTATATATATGATACATAAATAATTTGCATACCTTGACGATTTCTATTATATTCCAACTTCCATAGGTGAGGTGTCATGATTTGTGAGTTTTTTCCATTCTCTTCTTTACCATTGAATTTCGCTTTCTCGGTAGTTCAATAACTATAGTTCTTAAGCCAAAAGTGTTTATACTCATCAAACTCCTCATTTCCTAAACTTCTTGAACGGCAAGATTTTATCCTAGGACCACAAACTAGACATGCAAACTTACCCTTTGTTTGAAGACCTGCAAGATATATGAATTAATGTAGCAAATTATGATTGCAATTTTTAAAAATGCATGATATATAATATTAAAGAGCAACGGAAAGTTACATACCACAAAAATGTGTTAACCCATGAGCATCATGAATTGTCCATGTAAGTATTCCATGGAATTGAAATCGTTTTTTCCCTATTGGTCTAGAGATGTCATACATAGTGATGTCAGCCCATAACTTCAGCAACTCATCGATCAGAGGCTCAATATATACATTCATATCTTTAACTTGGTACTTACCTAATTGGTTCAACATACATTAATTATATTTAGTTACACATCCTTATATATAAAAGATATAATTATCATGCATGAAACAAAGAAATGAAATATTATGTCATACTTTCAAGTAAATAAAGACAAGTGAATCAAATACCTGAAACAATCATTGTCGACATTGTGTGCTCTCTCTTTATCGACATCCAAGGAGGAAGGTTATTGTTTATAACAAAATTGGGCCACACTAAGTAAGTAGAACGAAACTCTCCAAATGGATTGACACCATCAACTGCCAATGAAAGTCTAACATTATGAAGTTCTTCTTTAAAAAATGGCCATTTTTCTTCGATGTTCTTCAATGCAGAACCATCTGCAGGCATTTGAAGAACATCGTCTTCACTTCTATTCTTTGCATGGAAATCCATAAACTGTGTTATACTTAGACACCTGAACATCCGTTGGAAACATGGAATTATGGGAATATAACGAAGAACTTTGTGAGACACTTTTTTTGTTGTTTGATTAGTTCGATATCTACTTATTTGATATTGTGGGCATTCATTTTTTGATGCATATTGTCCATAGTATATGATATGATCTTTAGGACATGCATCAATAACTTGATACTCCATTCCAATTTCTTTCATAATCACAGATATTTCTCGATATGTGTGTGGTAAAATATTTGACAGTGGTAATAGAAATTCACCTAACAATCTACACCATTCAAAAAAATAAGTCAATGTAAACAATATTAATCATAAATATCGCATCCCTACTTTACAAATTAATTAACAATAACAATATAGGAAAACAGTAACCTTTATGTACATGTCAGCGTGACATAAATAATACATTACATGCCTTAGGATCTGTGTGAGATAGGTGTTTGATAAACCATTCAAAACCTTCAAATTCACCAACAACAATATAGCAGATAGAATATCTGTTGTTGAGCCTTCATAAAGAGGTTGTCGTGACTTCTCAAATAGAGGATCAACATCATGAATATCATCCTAGTTGTCATCATCCATTGGAGCAAATGTGTCTTGGATCAATCTATGTATCTCATCTTCCTTATTTGTATCAATAACGTTATCTCTATCCATATCATCATTAAGAACTCGATCTTCAATATTCTGATCTCCATGTTCCTCACCTTGTAAAGTAGTATTTATGCTACTACTTGACAAATAACTCTCTGGCAGTCGACATTTTGGGGGCATTGTCTTTATATTTACAAACAATGTATTAAAATTAGTGTGTATAGAACATATATTGAAACGATAAAACATTTGACAAATACATGACATGATTATTATTACAAAGAATACATTATATATTGAATAACGTCTTACCAAGGGATGATATTCATAACCTCCTTCAACGTGCCCCTTCTCCCTACAATGTTTTTCAATTGTTATTAAAATTCTTCTTGTTTGCAAGCCCCTACAATCATTGCAAGGGAAATAACATTTTGCATTGCCCTTCGCCTCCAATGCCGCTCTAAACTAAGTAAGTCTCCTTGCATTTTCATTCATAGTATATTTATTTGACACAGTAATTGCCTCTAAGAACCAATTAAATATTTTAAAAATTAAATTTTGTTAAAACATTGAAAAAAAATTAAAATTAAAATTCCATATACTTCGAGGTTCAATCATATGAAATATATGTTGCAATGATAAATTTTGAAATAAGTATTAAAAAAAAAAATTGTTCAAACATTGAAAAAAAAAAAATTTAAAAATTCATATACTTCGATGTTCAATCACACAAAATATATGTAGCAATCCTAAATTTCGAAAAAAATATTAAAAAAATTAAATTTGGTTCAAACATTCATGTTAAAAAAAATTGAAATTAAAATTTCTTAACATAGCTTTATATTAAAAGAGACAGAAAAATTAAAAATACTAACCTTGCAATTAATCCAAGTTATGTAGATCGAGAATTGGATGTGTTAAACCAACTCAAACAATCACCAGAAAAATTGTCGTAACTATAGAAAATTTGTCGAAATTTGTCGAAATTTGTCTTAAAGACAAGTATTTATAGATCAATGTATGTTGATATAGCGATGAAAATAAACGAGTTGACCCCAAAAACATTTCAATACTTGTTGCATTGCACGTGTGGTTCGCATGTGTGGCACAAGTGTCGCTATAGCGACGAAGATTCGTGGATATAGAGACGGTTTTCTGAATCTGTCGCTATATCGACGAACGTCAGGGCCAAACAAAAAATAAATAAAAGAAAACCAAAATTTATCCAAAAATTTCGTAAAATCTGGACCTAGTTTATATCCAGAAATTTCAATAAGCAATCCAAAAAATGTTGGCAAACATTGGAACTTTAAAAAGTAAATAAGCCCCAATATGCCTAAAGCATGGCAACAACAAAATTATTTGCAAATTAAAAGGGTCTAATGGTTAAGAACATGTGTTTTGTACTTGGAAGTCACAAGTTTCAATCCGGGGGAGGGGGTGTGTACACCTCCGTAGACTTGAGTAGTGAAATTGTTACACAAAGAGGGTCCCTTGTCCCACAGACAAGCTCTTATACATCCAGCAAAAAATATACAAATCATGCAGCAAAGCACCCACTCATATTAGAAACTGTACCCGGTAAAAGCCAATAAAATTGCCAAACATCCCCAATTGGAGTCAAAACAATGCATAAAAACTATGAGAAAGCAAAATAAGCAAACCTATATCTTAATACTTTATCTAATAATTTGTCATAAGGTTCACATTCTTTTATGCTTCCCTTTACACAATAATTTTCCTTAATTTTCAATTTCTTCCTTCCCCCCTCGCCTTCTTGATTTCTCTCAAAATTTTGGTTCCCTAACTTCTAAACATTTTAATGGTAGTAATAACAACTATCTTATTAATTTCATATTTGGATTTATTCTTTTTAATTTCTTCCCTTATCTTACTCTAATATTTCCTTTAATAAATTTCATAATGTTTCCATCTATTTAATAATTATTCATAACGTTCAATTTCTTCTATCCTCCCCTTTTTCATGATTTCACTTTTAAAAAATTTCATCCTCCCTCCTTTAAACAATTATTTAATGTTATTATGCCCCCGGGGGGGCAGCTCAATTGGCAAGTGCCGTGAAAATGAAGTTCCATGAGGTTTCGAGTTCAATTCCCCCCGGCTTACCTTGTGTGTCGCGTAAGGGGCATCGTGGGCACACCTGGAGGTTATAGTGGTAGCGGTTGGATAACACGACCACGTGTAACGCGAGCACGTGCCCAACTAGTTGTTGATTCCTCCAGACAAATAAAAAAAAATTATTTAATGTTATTATAATGGCTATTTTATTAATTTAATCATTTAATCCACCAGTTTTCAACGGCTCACTCTCACCAAATCTTTGTTATAAAATTCACATTAGCACTCATTTCGAATATCTTTAGTTGTTTTTGTCTCTGACGATAGGTAGAGTGTCCACTCAAAACCTTGGACGTTTTGAAAACTCTTGACACAATTTATATCTAAAAATTTCAATAAGTGGTCCAAAAAATGTTGGCAAACATTGGAACTTTAAAAAAACAAATAAACCCCAATATGCCTAAAGCATGGCAAGAACAAAATTATTTGCAAATTGAAAGGGTCTAATGGTTAAGAACATGTGATTTATACTTGGAAGTCACAAGTTTCAATCCGAAGGAGGAGGTGTGTACACCTTCGTAGACTTGAGCAATGAAATTGTTACACAAAGAGGGTCCCTTATACAAATCATGCAGCAAAGCACCCACTCAAATTAGAAACGGTACATAGTAAAAACCACTAAAATTGTCAAACATCCCCATTTGGAATCAGAACAATGCATAAAAACTATGAGAAAGCAAAATAATTAATACTTAATCTAATAATTTTTCATAAGATTCACATTTTTTATGCTTCCCTTTACATAATAATTTTCCTTAATTTTCAAACATAAAATCATTCATTTTGTTTTCTATTTTATTTTATTTATAACTCATATCAAAAGCATTGTTTTTATTTCCCCGCTTTTATAGTTATGATTTTATAGTTTTTATTTCCACAACAATTTATATTGAAAACACATAATATTAGTTAAAAATAAATAGAACTTTATATTTTTATATTAAAAAAATATTTAATAATAATTTAATAAATAAAACTATACCATTCAACCTTTAAATTTGATAGTTTATTAATCATTTCCTCTAAACTTTACAATATTAATTAAATGTCATCATTCATAATTTATTTTATTTTACTTTAATATTTACATTCATTTCCCTACCTAATATATCTATTCAACATCATACATAATTCTTATTTGTTAAATATCATCCATAAATCTTTTTAGTTTATTTTTGCATTTACCATCACTAATTTACTTTTACATTTACATTCATTTTCCACAAACCTTAATATATTTGTCCAACATCAATTAAAATTTGTTTTAATTTACATTCACATTTACTTACATTAATTTCTTTACTAATTTACTTTTACATTTACATTCATTTCCCACAAACCTTAATATATTTGTCCAACATCAATTAAAATTTGTTTTAATTTACATTCACATTTACTTACATTAATTTCTTTACATTTACCTTGATTAATTTATAGGTTTTATATAGCATCATTCATATTTCTAGTTTTAAATTCACTTACATTAATCCATAAATTGCATATTTTTTCAATATAATATGCAACAAATATGAAATGTAAAAAAAAATCCATATAATTTATTTACATTTACTTTGATTAATTTATAAGTTTTATATAGCATCATTCATATTTCTAGTTTTAAATTTACTCACATTAATCCATAATCCATAGATTGCATATTTTTTCAATATAATATACAACAAATATGAAATGTAAAAAAATATCCATATAAATATGAAATGTAAATTTGAAAACAACAAAACCATACATTTCAATCTACAAAACATCCAAATAACTTAATAAATCATTTCCTCCAAACACAACTAAATCTCTTAATCATCCATAATTTACAAGCTTAATAATGGATACAAAACCCCTTTTTGTTAGAAAACCTAAACTAAAATCAGCTTTCAATTTTGTATATTTAGTTGACCAGTTCGATTTATTCAAACTATATCAGTTCTTGTTATTATATATATATATACAAGTGGACTTAATGGTTCAAAGCATGTATTTTTTTCTTAGAAGTTACAAGTTCAATTTCAGAGCAAGGTAGGATATGTATATCTTTATAGACTTTAAGAGTTAAATCAATGTGTCCCTTGTCCCACAAACAAACAGATCTCATACACCAATTTGATATCTAACTTGGTTGTGACCTTAAAAAAAAATTATTATTATTATTATATATGTGTGTTTCATTTTATTTCTATAAAAAACAAGCAGATCTCATACACCAATTTGATATCTAACTTAATCATGACCTTAAAAATAGATTATTATTATTATTATTATTATTATTATGTTTTTTATTTCATTTTACAAAACATCCATAAATCGAATATCAAATCAAATTTACGGTTGAATCGAATATCAAATTTACCATCTGGTTGAAATGATGTTGCGATGTTTGGTTGAAATGATGTTGCGACGTGTTTATCTATAGCTTGTGATTATTTGTTTAATATATATCTCACCATGTAGAAATGATTTTGCGATGTGTTTACCTATCAATTATTTGTTTAATATATTTCTCACCGTATGCGTATATATAATACGATATGGTGTCACATTTGAAATTTGGAGAGATCTTTGTAACCATCTTGAAAACTTGGCCCACGATCGCCCATCCCTAAGCCTCGGTGGAACATAGCTATGCACCCGTCTTAATGACTTCTTTCACAAAGGTTTGTTATTGTGAGGTTTATTATTGTCACATTAGCTGTAATCTCATCAACCCAAACTTAAATTCTGTGAATAAAATCACATCAATATCTTCAAACAAACTTCATTTCTGTGAATAAAATCACATCAATATCTTGACAAATATCAGAGCTCAAGTTGCAAGGTACTATTCACAAAAATAGGCATGCTTAACAGTAAAAGCAAGAATACTTAAAATAATAGACAGCTATACGTGCCAATGCCCATTCTCTCCCATTACTCACATCAGTCAGCATAACTAGTAATTATATTTCATGGACATGTTGGCAGTAAACTGAGGACAGAATGTCTGTCCGAACAAAGAGAGCACCTAGCCACTATTTTAGTTTGTGCAAATATTATGCAAGAAAACAAAGATTGTACTATAATAATGGCACATAAATTGCAGAAGAAAAGCAGAGTGCATCTGAAATTGTTCAGAACCGTAGCCTCTGCCATAGACTGCACTAAACCTCATAAACACATTTATGAAAATGCAACAGAATGATACTAGTGTTTATGGCTTTAGGACCAAACAAGGACAATGGCCCAAAACATAGAGAGAACTAGCTGCCAAACCAGAGTCAACATGAATTTAACTTTTAATAAAGCATCAAATCTCAGTCAAGAGTGATCAAAGGCTCATTATGAAGTTCAGAAAGAAGTTTTATATTTTGCCGTTGGCTGAGGCACTTAATCTCATAGTTACTTAGACAACTTGCTGTAGGAGAAAACTATGTTCTCTGCCTAACCCGTCTTCCATTAGAATCACTCCCATCTTCATATCGTTGTCTAACCATGCCTGAATTTTTCTCAACTCTCGCAAAGCTTTCCAAAAGCTCAGATAGAACAGAAGAGCAACTTTCGTTCAAGTAATCAAATCCCTCAGATTGCATGACAGCTGGAAGGGAATTGAAAAAAATGAGAGAATGAGGTCAAACTGACCATAATCAAACATC
>SNQJ01S0121620.1:24815-41836 GCA_010110895.2 Picea sitchensis | reverse complement strand
GCAATGAATTTCTTGGGAATCTAAGTCTCATAATAGTAGTGTAGATCTCAGTAAAATCACAACAAGCTTTGATTAATTGTTGCCATCTTGAAGAAGGAAAAGACGATCTAGAAGTAGGATTGATGATTTAATCCATATACCCATGGTCGTTGAGGTGACTACTTAATATGTTCAAAGTGCCCACATTTCCTCCTATACTTCGAAAAAAAAAGAAGATGATGAATAACTAGACTAATCACTTATGGGAAAGAAAATGTAAAAAGATAGTTGCAAATTGGACAATGAGATTGGTCATGATGATTTGGTTAGCAGGGGTTCAACAAAGCATGCATCCCATAAAATTCCCAACAACTTGAGGTGGGATTGTTGAATTATGAAGGATTTAACTAGTAAAAATTGTAACAACCATCTAGTCGATTTTGTATGGGATTGACTATATGATGGGCTAGACTTGATTCATAAAGAAGAAAATATCATATTACTTTTGAAATTGATTCTTGAGTAGAGATATTAGAATTCCATTAAACACAATTAACAATATTCATTCCCTCATACAGAAATTGTGCAATAGTCATAGAAAAAATTATATCACACTAAACATATAGATTCTTTACCATGGAAACTAAACATTGAATGGAGATGTTATTAGGCCCAAGAGATAAGTACAAACGGGTGAGCTATACGTAGATTATGTGTGTTGTTACTCAGTCAATAGAAATTGTAGATGGCCATATATGACATACACCTTCACTCACCATGGGCATGCTCCTTGACTCCTTCATCCATCGATCTTCAAGAAGGTTTCCCTCTTCAAGCTTCCACTTATACTACTGTCCTGCCTAGTTCACCTTGCATCTCCTTGTCGATCTCTTCATTACAACATTCATATATTTTAATGTAATACCTTTGGAAGGGAACCATCATAATGTTTTGTTTCCCCTTCCAATTTTACCAAAAAGACAAAATAAAATAAAATAAAGCATTCATACTTATTACAAATTTACATAATATTTTAGGCGAGGATCCAATTCGGATYACACCTCYCCATTTGCAGGTTTTGGGTCCCCAAAAKCTAGACCATCAAGGAGACAAAAAACAMAAGGTCTTCATTTGTCTCTCCATATCCACCATTCCATTGTTGACGAAGGTTGCTTGTTTCTTGCTTGTCTGCCCCCTATTTTTCTACTAGATAAGTTATTCTATGTTATTCTCTCTCTCTTACTGTGATTTGATGAAGTAGGCCTTTCCACCCTTGACTAAGCAATCTTTGTTTTCTCTCCTATAGTAGGTAKCATTCCYATCCCACATGTATGGGCTACCAAACATCACTCCACATGCATCGAATGGTGCAATTTCATATTCTACTTCATCAACATATCTAGCACTAATGGAAAACTTGATTTTACACCTCCAAGTGATTCTCATAACACTTTTCCATCACAACTATACTAGTGAAATTAGTTGCACTAAATCATAAGTTTCTAGGCCAAGCTCATCAACTAATGTTTCATAAATTGGGTTACATTGAGAACCGTTGTCAAACAAAGCATTTACCTTATGGTTCTTCACTTGAACTTTGATTTGGAATAGTTCATGCTTATCTCCACTCATATTTGGTTTTATAACGGGTGCAAGATACGACTTCATCTAGATCAAAGGTGATTTCCACCACTTCTTCTTTTGTCTTGGTAGTTGTCTTTTCTTTCCCGTTGGACTTTAGCCACTTTGGATGGAATTTTGGATGAAGTTTCCAACACTTGTTTTCCATGTGCCCATCCAAATCGCAATGTTTGCAATGCGTGTTAGGATCCCTCATTTTCTCAGTTGTGGTTGTCATCTTCTTGTCTCTTTTCTTACTGGTTTCTTCTTGGCTCATGTGTTGCTAGCCCTTCTTGGATTCCAACTCAATATAGAGAGCCTTCTTACTTGACTCGTTTATGCTTTTCACACTAATGTTACTAGAGATTTCTCTTGGTTGCAAAAGAAAAATGCCTAGTATAATTTTAACCAACTTCTAACTGGCAAGCTAGCCCTTCCAACCAATGAGGGATCCCTCATATAACTTCAAAATATGGGTTTCTCAATCTCACCAAGCATCACTTGAACATAAAAGCACAAAGGTCAGATTTAAGATAATAAAACGAAACAAAGGATACACATGGCTTAGGATAAGAGACAATAGACTGGAAAAGGTTTTAAAAATCTTAGATAAATGACCTAAATCTATTGGGCATGGAGTCTCATCAAACAAAGCACAAAATCTTTCTCATGAAAGATAGAATAAAAGAAGTGAAACAATTAAATTTGAGACTTGCAGAGGGAAAAAACAATCTCTATAAATCTGAGATGAAGAAAAGACCATTTACTGGGCATGGCAATGATGAATCTAGCAAAAGGACAGTGAATGCATATCAGACAATATATCAGGGTTATGAATAAGTAAAACTTGTTAAAAAAAAGGTCATGTCTTACTCGCAGTAAGACAAAGGAAATTCTTTGTCTCAAATGATTACTTTACAATGTGCAACAATGGAGGTAGTACCAAATTGTTACACTATTAACCCTAAAAATAATCTTACTGCAAAAGAAAAATGAACAATCTTGGAATAATGAGAAGAAAAATACAGAAAATAGAAGAGGAGATAAGTCTTTGCTGAAGAATGAGCAATGAATCCAATAAATTAATGCTTACTGACTCAGAGTATTTACAATAGCTACACAGGATTTACAAAGAATGTAGCCTTCCTGTCCAAAAGTATTCCTAAGCTTCCAACCCCCAACCCAATATTCAGTTGCCTCCTTTATTATTTGAACGATGAGTAACTGATGCTTTGCAATCTGGAAATGGTTGCCATAATGGTAGCCTAGAAATTTGCTCTCAAATATGCAACTGGTCTTCAAAATAGAATAATTGTTGAGATTAATTTGTAGCTCTCAACACCTATGATTGATTTTTATTCTCATTAATCCATATTAGAACTCCAACTGGTGATTATCCTCTCAAATCTATGCAAAATAGCGACCAATTATCATTAAAAACATAATTAAAATCCAAAGCAAAACCAAATCTAAAAAATATTGAAACCATTTATTTGGAGAAAATAAAATTAAAAACAAAGTTAGATCCCCAAATATGAGCCCAAATTATTTTCCAACTGTTATATTATTGACATATGGACAATCTGGAACAAGATCTAAATCTGAAAAACATTTTAGTTATTAAATTTTCCCTAAAATCACACTCAAAATCCTCAATTTGTTTTAATTTCGTAGCCTATTTTCTGCTAGATTTTTTGAATGTTTAATTTGTAAATTTCCCAAAATAAATTGTTCCATGTTGTTCTCCTCTATTTAAGCTTTCCAATGAGTCCTCACAAACCCAATTCCATGCCCCAGATCTTGAGATATGACTTCTCAAAGTCAGGGTCTTGAAACTGCTTCGGTGCAAATTGACGTATGATAAGTGCATTTTGAATAAAATTGAAAATAAAATATAAAAATCCCACGGGACGAAAATGAACTTTAGTGTTTATATTACATTATGGATATGAATGCTTGTGTGAATGTGTAATGGGGAGACCGTGGTTGAAGGTGTAAATATATAATGTTTTCATAATAACTTAAACTATTAAACTATATTAAATATGATACATTAAATCGATGTGTAGTGGGTAAGTGATGAAGTGGGTAGGCTCGACTTAGGTGGGCGGGGTCTTAGCTTAGGTCAAGTTAGGTGGGGTCAAGTCTTAGAGTCAAAGGTGGGGGTAGGGTAAGTTAGGTAGAGTGGGTAGGACTTTGGGGGAAAGGGAAATGAGGTTTTGACAAAATTTTCAAAGTTCGAAAAACTATAAAAACAATAATTAAATAAAATAAATAATGTGATGATGATGATGATTAACGTATATTAAGACCGAATTGGTATATCGGACCTTAAGAGAGTAAGTGATTACTTTCGATTCTGTAGAATTTTGTTTATGTGCTCGAAAAACATTAAGATAAGCTTTCCAAGATCACCATATTTTTGTTGAGTTAAGAGGTTAGGAAGGTTGGTAGTGTGACAAATATTTTGAAAATGAGATCTAATATGGGTATTGGTTGGAAAATCTAAGAGAAAGTGATTTTCATCTTCAACCTTCTTAGTGTCACAAATGTGACACACTCTTTCATCCCATGGCGTTTTAGGAATTGACCAACGCCCAGTTTCACTATGAAGCTTGTGAGAATTTGTTCTTATCTTAACAATGCTTATTTTTTTCTTTACACTTGGAAAAACAGATATATAATTTTAATCTTCTAGATTAGGGTTGATTACATCCTTATAATACCTTCATTTTTTTTTCCTCTAACTCTTTATCATACCACATTTTCTCCTTAAATTTTGATTTGACGTTTTTTTTAATAGTATCTTTATTCTGCAAAATGGTGTCTTCCATGATTCCCCAATAGTTTAGCCAAGACCGGGCATCTTGACGCCATCCTCGCTTGAGTCGATGGTGGTTATGACTCTATTTTAAAGCAATTTTAGGAAGCCTCTTGTCTTCCATGTTGTTTAACATGTTCTTATACATTAGGTATCTAGTCATAGCCATGCTCTCAATGGGGGAGAGGCTTGTTTCTAAGAGGAGGATGGGATAGGCCGTATTTCCTTTAATTTTGAGATTATAGGTTATAAAATTATTTTGTATTTGCTCTATATTTCTCCAGGATTCACGAGAGATACTACAACCCAAGACTTCACATCCATAAAGAATAACATGTGTAAGAAGAGTCTCAAAGAGAAGTTTATTCTTATCCCAACTCCAAAGATCAGTTGATTTACTATTGTTTTCAAGCCCATAATAAGCTTTACATCCCCCAATAATCCTTTTCTCAATGCTATAATTCCAATTAAGCTTGTGGTGAATATCAATTCCAAGATATTTGTATGAATTCACTTCCTCCAAGTTGTTGTTGTCATATACGAAGGTATCATAAGTGATCTCATTGGATTTAATAGTCACGACCTTAGTCTTATCAATATTAACAATCATACCCATATTGGAGAAAAAATTACTGAGGATTCTTAGTTGGTTTTCAAGATCATGGGGACTCCTTACCATAAGAATGATATCATTGGTATAAAGAAGAAGATTGATGACTATACCAATGAAAGTAGGGTCGACACAATCTGCTTTTTCCGAGCAATCTTCTAACTTGTCAATGTATATGTCAAAAAGGGTAGGGGGCAAGGGACAACCTTTTTTGACTCTGATATTGCAATTAATCTCTTTTGACCAACCCTTAGTGTTTTTAAACTTAGCAATAACTTTCTCATACATCCTTATTGCAACAACCCTCAACTCGAGAGGCACTTTTATCTCTTCCAACCTATTCCAAAGGTTTGTCCTAGGTACCATGTCAAAAGTTTTTATAAAGTCAACAAAACAACAAAAAATATTGGTTTTAGTATTGTGAAACTCCTCTGCAATGATCCTAAAGGTAACAAGATGGTCCAAAGTTGAATGATATCTCCTAAACCTAGCCTGGCCTTTAGCTTTTTTACCATGAATTTCTAGCCAAAGGCTAATCTTCTTTTCCAAAATAATTCCATAAAGCTTGGATAAAATCAGGCTAATCATAATGGTCCTATAATTAGAGGGAATGTTTCTATCCCCATTTTTAAAATAGGAACAATGAGGCTTTGCGTCCAAGGTTTAGGGAAGCCCTGCTTGACTGCTAAATTGAAGAGCTTGTGTATGTGAGGGATAAGGATAGGCCCTCCGATTTTAAAAATTTCATCTTGGTAGCTTTTAATGTCCTTAGCTTTCCCATTTAAAAGCCGCTTAACCTGAAACTCTATGTCATCTAAAGAAAAAACTTCTTCCTTCGGAGGGACAATAGGAACGGTGTCCATGGCATTAGGGAACTCGTAAAAACTTTTGAGATAGGAATTCCAATCTCTTAAGGGAATCCTATTATTTTCTTTAGTATTGCAGTTTTAGAATTGGCTCCAGAACTTCTTAGGATCCAACTTATATAGTTGTGAAAGTTGCTCTTGCCTTTTATTGATATAGTACCGTTTTTTCCTTTTAATTAGGGCTTTGTACATATTGATCTTATAAAGTTTTAAGTACTCATTAGAAGCATCTATAATGACTTTTCTAGCAATTTTACATTCTTTATCATACCATGGGTTGGTCGTTCTATTATTCTTTTTATAGGACACCTCAAAAGAGAACTTGTTAATAGAATTGGAAAGCGTAGTTGTAAAATTATGATAGAGTTCTTCAATGTTTTCCTTATAAGTTATGACATTTAATTTACTATTTAAATCCTTTAAGAAAATGTCAACTTTACTTTTGTCAAAGTGCAAATTCCTTTGATTGTCAGAATTCTCTTCAATGGCGCTCTTGTGCATAGAAACGTTTAGAGTTAGGGTTAAAGGTTTATGATCAGATTCGGGCTCATGGTCATTTCAAAGGTCAAAAGTTGTTATTTGGTTGGAAACGGGGATATCAGATATCACATAATCTATGACACTAATACCTAGCCCATGAATACAAGTCATTTGGTTGGAGTTTGGCCACTTCATTACTCCATTGCAAATTGTTAGGTCTTGAGAGCTGCAGAGCTTGACCAACTCAGTACCAAACAAATTATCAATTAGGTCTTTAGAGCTTCTTTTGTAGCTATTAGATAAAACAAGGTCCTCATATAGCGATAAAGGATTATGGTTGGAATCAATACTTAAAAGAGTAGCTTGTTTAATTTCATTCCTATCATTAAAGTCTCTTAGCAAGAGGATATTACCTTCATTTTTCAAACAATAAATATCTTGTTTTAAATTATTGTAGGGACAATTGTTATCTAGATTGTTTTTCTTATAAAAAGTAGAATTAATAGGTGCAAAATAGCAAATTGCTATATACATCTTCTTAGCATTGGTGTCTGAAATTTCTATCCAAATGTACTGATTGAGAGGGTCAATCTTATGAAGTTGAATGTGAGGAGAAATGCTCTTTCTAATATAACAAGCTATGCCTCCTATCCCTCTACAGTGGGATTTTTTGTTCCATGCCGACCACAAGACAAACCTTTCTATGTTAGGGACTTTAGACTCCTCATGCTCCCAAGTTTCAACTAGACAAATAATATCAATATCACTCGGGATACAAATTATCATAGGACCTTTGCACCATGGAAAGCCACGACAGTTCCAAAAAAGCATCCCGAGTGTCCCAAATTCCTATTTATTATAATCTTTCTTGTCTCTATCCCTAACAATAACTTTTCGATTTATAATTATTGCCCATTTTCCTTCTTTCCTGGCTTCTTTTACCTTTTCAACTTCCTTCCTTAATTCAGCTTGGTCTTCGGGAATGAGGTCTTCATTTATAAATATTCCCGATCCTTTCAAGCTCGAAGATTTACTAAGTATGCTATATTTATGGTCATTACAACTTACTTTGAAACAAATCAACCTATCTTTGTGATCAATTATTTTTCCTAACATATTTGCTTCTATGAGGTAAGTTGTATCAATTTGTGATTTATTATTTAATTCTTCTTTTACTATTGTTAGTGTATCCTCCTCTTGTTGTTCTTTTATACCAAAAATTATGAGGTTCAAGGCTCTTTTGTTACGCTCATGGTCCAGTTTGATTAGCTTATTAATTTCCTCTTTGATGGGTTTGATATCCAATTTGTTTTCCATATTATTGACGGACAAATTGTTGGTTAGTTTTTCTTATAGCTCTTTAATCCTATCTCTCAAGTTGTGATTTTCTTCAACCTCTCCTTCTTGGGTTGATTGTTTATGTTTTTCCATTTCTTGAATCATATCCTTCATTNTCTTATAAAAAGTAGAATTAATAGGTGCAAAATAGCAAATTGCTATATACATCTTCTTAGCATTGGTGTCTGAAATTTCTATCCAAATGTACTGATTGAGAGGGTCAATCTTATGAAGTTGAATGTGAGGAGAAATGCTCTTTCTAATATAACAAGCTATGCCTCCTATCCCTCTACAGTGGGATTTTTTGTTCCATGCCGACCACAAGACAAACCTTTCTATGTTAGGGACTTTAGACTCCTCATGCTCCCAAGTTTCAACTAGACAAATAATATCAATATCACTCGGGATACAAATTATCATAGGACCTTTGCACCATGGAAAGCCACGACAGTTCCAAAAAAGCATCCCGAGTGTCCCAAATTCCTATTTATTATAATCTTTCTTGTCTCTATCCCTAACAATAACTTTTCGATTTATAATTATTGCCCATTTTCCTTCTTTCCTGGCTTCTTTTACCTTTTCAACTTCCTTCCTTAATTCAGCTTGGTCTTCGGGAATGAGGTCTTCATTTATAAATATTCCCGATCCTTTCAAGCTCGAAGATTTACTAAGTATGCTATATTTATGGTCATTACAACTTACTTTGAAACAAATCAACCTATCTTTGTGATCAATTATTTTTCCTAACATATTTGCTTCTATGAGGTAAGTTGTATCAATTTGTGATTTATTATTTAATTCTTCTTTTACTATTGTTAGTGTATCCTCCTCTTGTTGTTCTTTTATACCAAAAATTATGAGGTTCAAGGCTCTTTTGTTACGCTCATGGTCCAGTTTGATTAGCTTATTAATTTCCTCTTTGATGGGTTTGATATCCAATTTGTTTTCCATATTATTGACGGACAAATTGTTGGTTAGTTTTTCTTATAGCTCTTTAATCCTATCTCTCAAGTTGTGATTTTCTTCAACCTCTCCTTCTTGGGTTGATTGTTTATGTTTTTCCATTTCTTGAATCATATCCTTCATTGTCTGCAATTCACTCTTGAACCCTAAGAATCTATTCTCTATTTGAGTTTGAATGGTATCTTTAATTTTTTTTATCAATCATTGTCTCTATCTCTATTTGGAGTTTTACGTCTCTTTCTTCACTCCTTTTTTCTAATGATTCTAACTCTATTTGTATTTTGGCATCTCTGTCTTCTCTCCTTTTTTCTATTGATTCCATATCATCCTAAAGGATCTCTAGGGTGATTTTGGGGGGCCTCCCCCTGTTAGGCTGAATTTTGGAATAGGTGGTGGAGTGCTCATATTGAAAAGAAGAGAAAAAATGTAACAATTATTATTTTGGATTGACTTTAAAAATGAAAAATATTTTTTTTAATTGATAATAATGATATTAATTATTATCTCTCAAATCAACTTTTACTTATGAAACTTAAAATAAAAAATAAATAAAAAATATTTAAATCTCTTTACGTTAATAGATTATAAATATATTTCAAATTAAAATTGAATCAAAGTTAAAAGTGACTCACCTCATTTCACATGTTTTCCGAAAACCGCAGAGAAGTTCTGGAGAAACCGAGAGAAACTACAGAGATTATTCTGGGAAAAAAAGGTAAAAACCAAAGAGAAGTATTATTCTCGTTCAAAAACACAGATATATAATGTTAGAAATAAAATATCTCCTTCAAAACAAGAGAAGTATTAATATATAAAATAAATAAAAACAATAAATACATAATATAAATAAATAAAAATAATGTAATAAAAATCACTTCGCTATATTGTTTGAGAATTGTATCCTCCCTAAGTCCTGTAACCTAAATATATAATATAATATAAAAAAATTATATAAATACATATAATAAAATTATATTAATAAAATAAAAACAATAAATACATAATATTAAAAATAAATAAATAATATAAAAAAATGATGTAATAAAAATCATATAAAAAATAATAAATTATTAATTAAATAAAATAAATAATATATATACAATAAATATATAAAATATGAATAAAATAAAATAAATAAAAACAACAAATACATAATATAAAAAATACAAAATAATGTAATAAAAATCACTTCGTGATCTCCTCACTTCGGGATTAACAAGTGTTGCATGGCAGCGTAGTCCATGCCAGGTTGGAATGGGAATAAATGCACTGCTATGGCAAGACCAAGGGAGAAATAGAAGCTCGAAGTAGTAGAGACACGTGGGAAGCAGCTTAAAGTACAGGTGGTATCCATGTTGAAGATGACTCGTGCCAGTGTGTCCAATGCCAGGCATAAAACATCGGGCTGGTAGATGACCCCTGAAGAACCTCTCGAATTAGTTAATCATAATATTATATTAATATGGGGTTAATATGCGAACGAGGATGTCAATCTTACTGTGTTTTTTTATAGATGTGATACTTATGTTTAAGTTTTTTCCTGGGGCATGTATAGTTCAAATATGGGACTTAGAAAATTTATGTTGTAATGAATTGAAGCAATAAAAAATGATAGTAGTATTTTTTATTTTTTTTGAAATAAAGGTTCCTAGAAAAAAGGACCAGGAATCACACACATTAAACATTCAAATATAATAAACACAATTTTCGAATATCCAACATAGTTGAAGAAAAAAAATTATGAGCACATAAAAATAAAAGAAGATGATCGATATGCACAAAGAGAACTAATTTAGCATTTCGAAAGAAGCCCAGAAGACACCGTCGAAATTGTTCTCGAATTAGTTTTCTTTGAAATTTATCAAAAATTAATAATGTTTGTTACATATTTATGGAATCTGTTACATATTTCTGGAAATTTAAATGGGTTTTCCATATAGACTTGGATTGGGGCTCCCGTGGACCATAAAAGAAATAAGTACAAGAAATAGGACTGTAGAAAGAAGAAGTGCGCGACGGTAGAGAGGAAAACCTGAAAAGAAGAAATTGGAAGTTATCAGTGTTTGGTTAGAGGTTTTTATTTAAAGAGGTAGAATAACTGGATTGATAAATAAAATAAGTTGTGATCAATATAGACTTACTGTGAAGCTGATGTCTTTTTGTTGCTCTCATCAACGACCACTAGAATCATGGCAACCGGTTGTTTCCCTTGGTCGGTGAGCTTGTCCATTCTCCTTTGCAGCCATTCTTCAATGTAGTTTCTCGTGGGGGCCACGTTGATTTCATCCCAGATTTCTATGTTGAAAAGCTCGTTTTTTAGTTTCCTTAGATCGATAGAAATACTATGCAGATCTTATTCAATTTCTTCATTGTGTGTTGAATAGTCCACTAGCCAGTTCTCAACGTCATCTTGACCATATTCAAGGATGTCGTAAAACTTTTCTTAAGACAACCCCTTTAAAATATCAACTTGTTCATCAAAGGCTTGCTTGGTTAAGGACAAGGAGTTGAGGATTACGTTTGGGTCTTGAACCTCGTTGGTACTTCTGGCTAAGTCTATTTGGGTCAGGTTTCTGAATAATTCTTCTTTCTCTGATATGGCTTGTTCACATGATTCGACAATGAGGCATAGGTTCTTAACTTTCTCTTTCCAGCATGCTTTTAATTGGTTGATCCAGTTTGGGGAGGAGAGATCCTCTTGTCTTCTTTTCAGATCTGAGATATTAATGACATGGTTTCCAAAAGGGATCATCGTCTGTAGATAGAAACGTTCTTCATTTTTTAATTCGCCTGCAAATGTTCGTGCAAATCATTTTCAATCTTTCGAAAGGAATCTATATTTTGTGATGTTTCCTAGGCTTCAGTAATTAGCTCCATTATTTTCTTGATATTCTTATCTACATAGCCTCTACAGGATGTGAGGAGGCTGGAGGATCCTTTTAACTTGGTTGCAGGGGTGGCAGGAATGGTTTTTGCTAAAGGACTGGCAAACAATGGGGTAGGAATCAAAGCCTCCTCCAATTCATTGATTCGATCGTTCAGTTTGGCATTCTCCACTTCAATTCCTCCAATGGAATCATCAAGAGAATTTGTGGTTGCGTGGTGAAATCGGGAGATTTGGGACGGCTACATTTTCTTAAGGTTAATGTGTGAACGAGATTTCCCTTTCTTATTTGTTACATCTCTCTTTTCAATAATTAAATTTTTAGATTGGCTGCAAAAACAACACTCTGGAATACGAAGGATTCATCTTCATAAAAAATGTCAGTCTCAGTTATTTCCATTGTCGAACTATGGTGCATCGCATCCGCAAGCGGATCAAATTTGCGGAACAGGTCATCCACAACAGTTTCAAGTTGCATGTTCTCACTTTCAGCTTCAGGCTCTTCTGCCTGTCGTACAATGTTTTTTCTCTTCTTCGTCACGAGAAGCTTGTGAGAACTATCAATTTTTCTGCGAGGAGGGCTCTTATCTCCTCCAATGTTTGAAGATTTATGGGTTTCTTTCTTATTGGGGTGGGTCGTTGAAGCGATGCTCCGTGATGTCGTGCTCTTGGGAGTGATGGTCGGGGACTGGACACTCTTCTCACCGGAGCCTTTTCCATGTTGTTTGTACAATTCAGTTGCACTTTGCAATGTCTCTACGTCACCATCGTCGGGAGCAGGAGTGTTGTCGTCACTATCTCTGTCTTCGGTCAGGCGTGTATGGATAAAAGAGTTGATAAAGCCAACTACTAGTAAATGTTCTTGAAAAATCCCATTAGGGTCGAATCCTCTTAGCCTTTCAACATATTTTAGGTTCAAGTTCTTGAAATGGTCTCCGAATTCGTCAATATTGTTGACATTTCTGAACACAAAGTCCCTGACTTTTCGGGGAAAAGGAATGAACTGTTTTTTTCTCTTGCCATGAAAAAAATGAAACCAGTAGTTGTATTGCCTTGCTATTTTTGTAACAAACATATTGTCTGTGATGTGACATGGAATAAAAGCGGGATTTTCCTTGGAGCCAAAGATCATTATTACACTGTAATTTTCCTTTTGTTCAAGTGTCTCCTTCCTGTCCAAAAACTTGGTTGCCTGGCCAGACATCCGGGGAGCATCCTTTCCTAACAATAAATCTTTGAAAACCGAGACAAATTCATTAAAAACCTCATAAAAACAATGGGAGGCCTTATGCCTCCACAAGGCCTGGAAACCAGAATGTTACTGGGTCGAATTCATAGTTTATCTTCTTGGACAGAGTCAGTTTTGGAAACAAACAACAATGTGCTATCGCGGAAATCAAGTAGAATGACATATAAAATTTATTCTCTTCTTTGAATCGTGACAATTGGGAAGAGATTTCAATGTAAGTTAGTTTCCCCCAATAAAAAATGGATTGTTCCTTAACTGTGAAATACAAAATATAAAGAACTATGCGAGAAATGCTTGTTGTGGATTCCTGTTTCGTTATTCTTGTAAACAACCAAGCAATTTACCAGAATGGATTTCTAAAGGAACTGACCTGCAAATTTTTGATATCTTCAGGAACTGTTGTCGGGTCTCCGAGGAACTCGGGTAAGAGGTCTAACCCGTTATCGTGTTTTTCTAGGAAATGCTTGCAGTCTTGTCCTCTGAAGGTCAATGTTGGCTTTGGCAATATTAACATCTTACGGAAGACCCGAGGTGACAAAGAAACAGGAGAATGGTCGCGTAGTGGAATAAATCTTTGGCTTGAAATATATTTTTCGGTGCACTAAGAGGCCACCTCCTTACAATCAAAAACCTTAGGGACATAGCCTACACGAGCGATTGTAGAGGTCCAAATCACTTCGTTCTGGGCGGAACGGGATGAATAGTAAGAGTATGCCCTGGACCACTAGAAGTTCTGGTCCTCACGTCTGAAGATATCAACTGTATCTCCACAGAATTGTTGTCAAGTTGCTGCCATAAGTTTACGAAAACGTTCGTTTGCTCCAGAAAATGTTTGAAATGAAGAGTTGGAAGGGATAATATAACCCTCCGCAAATCTTGGTCCAATGCATGTGAATGACATATCTTCTCGAGCCTTTTGCTCAATAATGACAATATTGACGGTTGTTGCATGATGCGTTGTTAGCATTAAAGACTAGTAATTACATACCTAGAAGTGCGAAGATGGCGGGTACGACAAAGAGAAATTAAGGATTGGATATTTCGTGAACGCGCCAATGTGACGACCCGCAAAAGACATTCCATGTTGTTTGAGATGAACAATCGGAAGGGATAATATAACTCTTCGCAGATCTTGGTTTAATGCGTTTTAATGGGAGATCTCCTCGAGAGTTTCGTTCATTAATGACAATGTTAACGGTTCTTGCATGCTCAGTTGTTAGCATGATCAAAGTTTACTAATTTCATATTTAGAAAGAATTATTAAGGTTGCAGGGAAGAGAAAGAGAAATTAAGGAGTGGCTAATTATCGAAAGCGATCGGGAGGGATTCAAAATAGGGTTACAAGGTTCAACCATTAGAGGTGAGGGTCCGAGGGTCAAATTGTATGTCTCATAAGTTTTTGAGTGCAAAACGCATAACATGGAAGAGGGCATGATGGGACAATCCAAAGGTCAATTTGTATATCACAGAACTCTAGGTACTGTTTGCAGGCCACATAACAATGGAAGCGCAATCGTGAGCTCACCTGTTTGGGAACCCACAATTGAAAAAGTGGTTTAAGTATGGAATAGGGAAATGGTAGGCTAGACTCGTTTTCGCTAATATAATGAAATTTGTAATAGATATCCCATTACTTGGCAAGATTTTTTCTGCATGTTTCTGGACAAGTTCGGTAGCAATAGTCAAAGTGACTCTCTCATCGAGCCTTTTAATTTTTAACGATGGTCTGTACGGTTGTTGCATGATAAACTATTGGCATTAAACCTTGGTCGTTGCATACTTTGAAAGAAGTGCAAAGGTGGTGGGCACAGTAAATAGCGACTAAGAATTAGAGATTGCATGAACCCACCAACCCGAGGATCCACGAAAGAGATTCCATGAAATGGGCAAGTATGGAAAGCGGTCGGACGAGCTTCAAACTAGGGTGAAAATGGTTCCCCAGGAGACGTGACTTCCCGATGGTCAAATTGTATGTCTCATAAATTTTGAGTGAAAAATGTGTAACATGGAAGAGGGGATGATGTGGGATTCCAACGGTCAATTTGTATATGGTAGAAGTGTGGGAGATCTCCTCGAGCCTTTCGCTCATTAATGACATGCTCAAGGTTCCTGCATGACGAAGTGTTAGCATTAAATATTACTAATTTCATATCCATAAAGAAGTACGAAGGTGGTGGGGACAGGGAACAACAATTAAGGAATGGCTAATTATCGAAAGTGGTCGATCGGGCTTCAAAATAGGGCTACAAGATACAACTAGCAGAGGTGAGGGCACGAGAGTCAAATTGTATCTCTTGAAAGTGTTGACCGCAGAATGCGTAACACGGAAGAGGGCATGATGGTGCATTCCCTCGGACAAATCGTATATCCCGGAACTCCGGGTATTGTTTGCTAGTCACGAAACATTGGAAACATAATCTTGAGCTCGCCAGTCCGGGAACCCATAATAAAAAAAGTGTCTAAGTATGGAACAGGGAAATGGTAGGCCAAACTCGATACATAGTGGTTGCAACATGTGCAACCATGGAAATGTACCACGTCATGAACATACAACCAACTTGCGAATAAGTATTGAAAGGAATGACAGACGATTGGGCTCATGACGGGGCATTCCAACGGACAAATTGTATATCGCAAAACTCCAGGTACTATTTGCAAGTCGTGGAAGATTCGAAACACATTTTTGAGCCCGTCACTCCAGGAACCCGCAATCGAAAAAGTGTCTAAGTATGGAATAGGGAAACAGTAGCCTAGACTTGTTTTCGCTAATATATTGAAATTTGTAATAAATTTTCCATTACCTGGCAAGATCTTTTCTGCATGTTTATGGACAAGTTGTGTAGGGATAGACAGTGTGATTGTCTCCTTGAGGATTTTGCTTATTAATGACGATATTTACGGTTGTTGCATGATGAAATATTAGCATTAAACCTTTATTTTTGCATATTTGGAAAGAAGTACGAAGGTGGCCGACACAGGAAACAATGACTAGGAATTGGAGATTTCGTGAACGCGCCAACCCTTGGATCCAAAATAGGGTGACAAGGTTTCCCCAGAAGACATGAGGCCCCAACGATCAAATTGTATCACTCAGAACATTTGAATGCATAATGTGTAACATAGAAGAGGGGACGATGTGGGGGTCCGACAGTCAATTTGTATATCGCAGAGGTTCGGGTGTTGTTTGTAGGTCATTGAACAATGGAAGTTAATCTAGAGGCAGGAATAATTAATGTACATTGGGAAGGGCGCGAATGTGGCGAGGATGGAAGGGAGCCATAAATGGTTTGAAACTCTTTATGAACCCAGGTAAAGTGAATCTTGCGAGTTGGAGGAGCCCGGGGTGGAATTATAGATCATAGAATTTTTGGGTGCAAGATGTATATCACGGAACAGGTGGAAAAATTTGGTTATGTATGGAAAGGAACGACGGTCGTTCCGAGTACTAGAAATGGCAGTTTAATGCGTGTTAATGGGAGATGTCCTTGAGGTTTTTTGCATGTTAATGCTAATTGTTTCGTACCAATGTGTTCAGTGGTCACTAGTAAAACCATAATTAATGTGCATTGGGAAGGGCGTGAAGGTAGTGGGGATGGAAGGCAACAATATATGTTTTGAAACTTTTGTGAAACCGGGTAGAGTGAATCTTGCGAGTTCAAGGAGTCCGGGGTGGAATTGTAGATCATGAAATTTTTCAGTGCAAGATCTATATCACAGAACAAGCAGCAATAGAGTTCGATAGCGCCATCCCCGGAAATTGCGACCATAAAATTGGCTAAGTATGGAAAGGAACGACGGTCAGTCGGAATCGTCATGTGAGGATATAGATGGAGATGAAGATCTGTCAGTCCACCAACCCGATAAACCGCGATCATAGAAATGAAACTAAGTATATAACCAGAAAGGGATAATAGACAGAAAGAAGAAAAGGGGAAAAGGGCTAAGTGTCTCACATAACAACATCTACTGTTCGTTTATTAATGCCAATCTTTTTGAACCCCTGGTGAGTTCTCACTAGTAAAAGCATAAATTGCAGATTACGAAAGTTTTTGGGTGCAAGAGGGTGCCACATAACTATGTCCTATCACAAATTATTCTTCCATGTAAAATGTAAGGAGTGAATAGAGCAACTTTTATTTAAATCGAAACGTTGGACATAAAAAAATAAAAATAAATAAATAAATAAATAAAATTTGTGCATGTTTAACCAC
>SNQJ01S0121620.1:13109-24805 GCA_010110895.2 Picea sitchensis | reverse complement strand
TTCAATGGTGCTGCCAGCTAGATCCATCCCAACTTCTTGAATAGTTTGTCTCTTCTAGATATGGTATGTCTGCATTAGCTTTTTATTCAACATTCCATAATTTGATAAGTGTTAATTTCCCTCTATCGTCGAAAACTTGGGGTTTAAGGTGCCTTCCTTGTAATGTTCCTGGTCATCGACATTCGAGACAACTTAGAGGTGTGATTTAGGCCCAATTCAAAGACAATGGAGTGGTTTTATGTGACGTCATCTTTGGGGAAAAAAATCCTATTAGCCAACAAAAGTTGAGATAAAAAAAATCAAGTATGTTGTGACTGGTATTCTCCCTGTATTCGATCATCTGTTTGGTTGAAAGGCCTTCTTGAAGATTTGTATGTTAAATTTCTTTGTTTTGTTGTTGTAAATTGGAACGGAGGTTCAAGTCACCTGCAAAATGCTCCTCTGTTGAAGTATATATCTTCTTCCAACAACGTAGATTCGGCAAGTGTATCAAATGATGCAGATCACACCAGAATATATCTTTCGTCATAGGGGTGGCATACATTGTGCCTCACAAAATGGTCTGGAATATTCAGAAGTGACGCCAAATATTAATCCATGCCCGAATATACTCAGAAAGAAATTATAAATTTGGATCCTCACGAAGGTGAGAAACTGTATGCGTGTTTGAATCAACATTCTAAAATTACAGAACCTTTTATGACAAAATTGTAACAGACTTGACAGACAACCAACTTCTATCTCAAATATTGTTGAGTGACCTCTAGATGTAGTAGCAGACTCGACATACAATCGAATTTCGATCACTACTAATACTAATGTCAAGTGTAACAAGTCATGACCCCAGGCTCCAGGTAGTTTCAGCTTCAGGCATTCACACTGGCGGTGACTCTAGGCTCTAGATAGCTTCAACTTCAGACATCGACACTGGTGGTGGCAATGGGAACAGTGCCATAAACTACAGGGCGGTAATGTGGTGAAAAAACAGGCCTATCATTGTCAAAGCACTTAGACTGCATTATTGTCAAACCTGCAAAGAGCATTGACTTTAGTGTTGCTTTGTCACGATAATTACAATGTTGATGTGAGTCCATAAAATTTTGGAGGTTGGGTGTCATGTGCGACGATGACCTCGACATTAAGTACATGTCAGACATATATTATCTGACATTGCAGTGTTAATGCGATTTCCATATTCGACGACGGCTCGATTGCATTGGCACAAGCAATATTAATTGTGTGATTAATTAACATCCTTGAAGGACGTGAATCCCAAACAACGCCTGAAACTTTTCGAACAACCATGTGTTAAAAAAATACATTGTTTTATATTTTAAGAAATAAGAAATTGCATTTTCTATGTCTAACATTAGGTTGCACACATAAACCTTTTTAAGTTAACTGAAATTAATATATAGTCAACTCAGATTCCTGGAAGCGATCAAATTCCCTAGAGCTAGTTTATTTCCATCATGTTGGTTGGGATAGAAGGATCCACCACCAGGAAAAAGAAATAAGGTAGCAATAAAAGCACCTGTGAAAACACAAGCTGGTTATGGAAGCACTCTATGACCAGGAAGGCACCTTGTCCTTATCGATCTGTTATCCTGATGAACAACTTGAGAGGCGCTTGCAGAAAGGCCATGGTGATTTACTTGATCCAGACAAGGAAATACTTCAAGCATCGAGCAATTTCCTTTTTTTTTTCAAATATCGGATCTATTGCAATAGAAGAAATGCATTCTCCTTATTCAAATCAAGGGAAACAACAAGAAGATTGATATTCAGTGGAAACAACTCTGGAATATTCTACTACATCAAGGTCTCATCTAAAGCATGAAGCAAAATGATTACACGAATGTGGTAGTAAAAGGTGATCTTCAGAAACCAAATCATTACCTGAACACGTCAAACTTCTTACAGAAGGTGGTAGTATAAAGTAATCTTCAGAAAGTGTTGCAAAGTCCATAATCCATAATTCCTTCCCATTAACTTTTCCCAGTTACATGTCGATGCAGGCATCAAAAACTTTTGAGAGCCTCGTACCCTGGTTATATACCCACCTTCAAGTACCAGGAGAATATTTTTGCAAAGAGCAACAAGCTCTTCGACCCATATGCAATCATATGCATAGGAATATTGAAAACAATATGCAGTACCGATAGAAAGTTAATTGTATGTGGATTATGTTACTACATCCAGAGGTCGGTGAACAAACTTTGACAAAGAATCTGACTTTCTGTCAAGTCTGTTACCACACCCAGAAGTCACTCAAAAAACTTTGAAATAGAAACTTCTGTAATTTTAGGATGTTGATTCAACTGCCCATACAGTTTCTCACATTCGTGAGGATCCAAATTTATAATTTCCATCTGAGTATATTCTCTCATGGAGTAATATTTGGCATCATTTCTGAATATTCCAGACCATTTTGCAAGCCACAATATGTGTGACTCCTCTGACGAAAGATAAATTCTTGTGTGATCTGGAGGATTTGATACACTTGGCAAATATGTGTTGTTGGAAGAAGTTATATACTTCAACAAAGGAGCATTTTGCAGGTTACTTCAAAGTCCCTTCCAATTTCCAGTAACAAAAAAAAGAAGTTCAACATACAAATATTCAGTCAGGCCTTTCAACCAACCAAAGCATCGAATACAGGGAGAATACCAATAATAAGATACTTGAATTTTTTGTGTCTGAGTTTCTGTTGGCTAACATAATTTTTTTCGCTCAAATCTGATGTCACATAAAACCATTCCCTCGTCTTTCAATTGGGCTTGAATGGCATCTCTAAGTTTTCTCACATGTGAATGACCAGGAACATTACAACGAAGGCACCTTAAAGCCTAAGTTTTCGATGATAGAGGGAAATGGGAATAAGTATTTAAAATGAACGTTGGAGGATGATAGTATAATATTCCGTAAATCTTGGTTTAATTTGTTTTAATGGAAGATGTCTTCGATATTTTTGCCTATTAATGCCAATATTTTCGAATATGTGTGTTGAAAAGTCACAAATAACATGAGTTAACATTTCTATATGCAATCATATTCTAAAAAATGACAACCTGTAATATATGCACGGTATTAAAGAGGGACATGACGTCAAGACCTTTGTGGATGAGAGTCGGGTGGTACAATATTGCACTCTTACTATGACGATGCCTTAAAAAAACTAAAATAACCAACAATTTTTTCCAATTCAAGATGGACGCAAAAATATCATCAGATTCCATAATATTCACCCGTTAATGCATTTTAATGGGAGATGTCCTCGAGCTTTCCGCTTATTAATGCCAATATTTTTGAACCTGTCTGGTGATTTTTCACTAGTAAAATCATAATAAAAGTGCATTGGGAAGGGCGGAAGGTGGCGGGGATGGAAGGGAGCAAAAAATGCTTTTTAAACTTTTGTGAACCCGGGAGTCTGTGAACCCGCAAAACTTTGAAGACTCGAATAAGTATGGAAAGGTGGGTTGGTCAGACGAAGTAATCGTAGGTAAAGTTAGGGTTGCGAGTTTGAGGAATCTGGGGTTGAATTGTAGATCACCGAAGTTTTGGTTGCAAGATGTATACCCCGAACACGGGGCACCAGAGTTCGATAGTTCCTATCCGCGAACCCGCGTTCATAAAATTGGCTAAGTATGCAGACGAACAACAGTCGATCGGACTCGTGATGTGAATATATAGATGGATATGAGGATTTGTCAGTTCTCCACCCCAAGAACCCACGAGCATAGAAATACGACTAAGTATAGAACCAAAAATGCATAATAGAGAGAAGAAGAAAAGGGAAAAATGGGTAAGTATAGAAGAGGAAAAAGAAAAGGAGATAAGAACTTTATCCCTCACACAACAACACTTAGTCTCATAATTATGAAGCCATAGAAACACGTTAACTATGGGAAAAACATTCTCAACTATGAAATATAGTTGGAGCTCGAAAAACTCTGGTTCAAGTCAAAAAAGATGTTGTTTATATCTACTGCAAAAATTTTCATATTATTTTATCTTAATAGTATTTTTTGGTGGCCCAACTGTAAAACCATGTTCCAATTTTTGTTTCTCAAGTGGATATGTGTTTGTGAAGACACATTTTCTTGAACCACAATCCAGGGGCAGGGAAAGTGCAACGTCGACTGTTTGTTGAGCAGAGATTTATTGAAGAGTAAGCAATGTATTTCCAAGTGCACGTATCGTGTGCATAGTATCGATATAATTTCTTTCATGTTCTTCGTGTATTCTTCTTAATGCATTTTTCATAGATTTGTCAATCTTTTCCATGTCACTATGGCTGCGACATAGGTGGGATCTCTGGCGAACAATGACCTCAAGAAAAACACCAGGACAACGTCACACTCCTGTTTCTCTGGTCGTAGTAGTCACATACGAAATATGTTCTGCAAGAGGATTTTGGCTCAGGCATTCCCATTATTGAAAATTCTTACTTGCAAACTGGAAATAGTAAACAACAACCAACGAACAGGAATGAAACCACGACATCGAGACTCACCATTGAATGGAAAAGGACAGAAGCGCAGTCCCTGGCCTACAAACTGTAACAACATGTCCAACTGCAGATGCAAGACCCCAACCCCACAAAGTTGAAGCAAAGAAGAGCAAGAAACAAACAACAAGCCAGTGAACAATTACAAAGAGGCCCAACTTTAGCTGTAGGACCTAAAATATACAAATTTGAATCAAACAACAATAAGAAGCATCCACCAAACCATTGAGCAAGCATCAACCAGTCAACCAGGAATGCCAGTGAAGAACAATATTGCACAAATTTATTGCAGACAAGATTGTATAAAAAAATCGGAGGAATATATTGTAGCACGCCTGTTAAGCAAACATTTCAGGTTGTGAGGCCTACCAGGTAAACATTTAAGACTGTGAGGACCTTGCAAAGGCATCCTACTGTGTAAACATTAAGAAAGTTGCAGTTTTCACGGTTGCAATTCTGCATCCGCAATTGGAACTGCGCTTCTGTCACTCCCCATTCACGGGTAAGTTTCATTGCCATGGTTGCATCCTTATTCGTTGTGTTTTTTTTTCCCAGTTTGCAAGTAAGCATTTTCAATACTAGGAGGGATCAAAATCCTCTTACAGAACATCTTTGTATGTGACTACTCAGAACCCACCTCCATAACACCCAGTGACATATAAAAAAGGAAATCGAATTTTCTCTTCACATACGAAGATGTTCTGCAAGAGGATTTTGACTTGGGCATCTCCAGTATTTAAATTTTTCACTTGCAAATTGGAAATAACAAATAACAAACAATGAATACAAATGTAAACCTAGCAACAAAACCCACTCGCCACTGGGGAACAATAGAAGCGCAGTTCCTATCGCAGTTGCAGAATCCCAAGCGTGCAAACTACAACAACAACAATAGGAAAACATGAAACTAGTTAACAAGCAACGAGAAAGCATCAACCAGTGAACTAGTAACGTCGCTAAAGAACAATATTGCCCATATTCACTGCAGACAACATTGTAGAAGAAAAAAAAAGAACTAAAAAATAAAAATAAAAATAAAGTTGGACGAAAATGTATTGTAACATGCATGTTAAGCAATGCAGGAATGCAACCGCAGCACCAAGACCCACCGGTGAATGGGGAAGGACAGAAGCGCATACCCTAGCTTGCAAACTGCAACAACAGGTCCAACTGCAGATGCAGGACCCCAACCTTGCAAAGTTGAAGAAAACAAGAGCAAGCAACAAACAACAAACCAGTGAACAAGCACCAAAAGGCCCAACTGCAGATGCAAGACCTCAACTCTGCAAAGTTGAATCAAACAACAATAAGAAGCATCCAAAAAACCAACAAGCAAGCATAACCAGTCAACCAAAAATGTCGGTGAAGAACAATATTGGCCAAATTCACAGCACACAAGATTGTATCAAAAAATCAAAGGAAAATGTATTGTAACACAACTGTTAAGCAAACATTTCAGGCTGTGAGGCCTGTCAGGTAAACATTTAAGGATGTGAGGACTATCCAAAGGCCTCCCACTATGTAAACAATTAAGAAAGTTGAAGTTTGCACTGTTGGTATTTTTCAATACTAGGAGCAATCAAAATCCTCTTGCAGCCCATCTGTTGGGAGATTGTTGGCAAGTTCTTTGTTTGATGTATTGTCAGTGTTCTCATTGATGTCAATTGAGAATGGTGAAAAGGAAAGAAGGAATCATAGGACAAAGGTTCGAAGGTTTGATCTGACTGAGAATGGTGAGAGCGGGAAGAGGCCATCTCCAAAGTCCCAAAATGTGAAGTCCCGATGAAATCTGGACCATTGGATCGAGGATTGTCGTGGGTCATCGATCGAACGAGAGAGGAGTTCAGAAATCGGGAAATGAAAGAAAGGATTTGACCTGACTACTAACATTGCGAAATGAAAAGTCACAAAGTCTCGATTCACGAAGAGAAGATCTAGGTCATCAGATCACTGAGGGTTGTGGACCGTTGATCTAGCATGATGAAGTTTGGAGTTCGAGAGTTCGGACATTGGAGCATGGAGGAGAGATAACTCGCGAGATCGCGAAACATGAAGTTGTGTAGTGCCTTTTTTATTAGCGTGTGGCCACAGCCAGTGGTCACATCAACGAAGAATAGGGGAAGGAGCTAGCATTTCTAGCCCCCACTTCGAAGATCGGGAGTTGGGAGAATCGAGGTGACTCACAACAACATATACGATGTGTGAAGTCACGAAGCACTCTTTTTGTTTGGCGTATGGTCACAAATAGTGGTCATGTGGGGAGGAACACGCTTGGTGCTAGTTCGCATAGGTAAAGTTTGTGAGGAACACATTTGAATAGTCATATAGCCTTTGCGTGTATAATCCAACGACGATGATTAATCGTCAGTCTGATCGAAGGGTTACTATTTCACTTCGTGAGTTATTGATCAGGTACAATTAAATTATACTGACTAAATCATGGTTCTTAGGCATTGGAGATTCGATGTGTAACTGATCATGTGAGATAGCATAAAAGAAACATGTAGAGATAGAGTGTGGTTCTCGTTTTCTCTGAAAAATGAGTTGAACTGTAAGAAATGAAAAGTACAATATGCAGAGTGTGAGAACAAATTTAGAGATGAAAAACAGAAGCTAGACGGAACAAAAAGGGTGAAGAGAGCAGAATGTACAAGAACCTAAGAGCATGAGAAGAACAGAGTAAGAGAAGATGGAAAGAGATAGCAAGTCGAGCCAAGTATGAGCAGAGCAGAAGTAGTGTAAAACAGAGAAGAATTGCAGAACAGAGAAGAAGTGGTAAGAATTGAAATATCTATATTGTTGTTTATTCAAGCAAAGATTTATAATCATGGTGGTAGGGTGGTGCTAGGGAGGACTGTGGTCCTCTATTATTCAAGTTGGTGCTTGAATACTAGGAGTTGTAGCTTCCATCTAGTTGTGGCTAGAAAACAGGGTGGCAGGGTGGTGCTAGGGAAAACGAAGAGTTTTTTGTGTGCAATTTGGTGCTTGTATAAGTGGAAGTAGGTGCTTCCATCCAGTTGGTGCTGGAGAACATAAGGAGAAAATATGATTATTTCTAGCGGATGCTAGAGAAACAAGATAATTGGTGCTCTCAGCAAATTGTAGCTTGTAAAACAAAGGTGGTAGCCTCACATTGAGTTGGTGCTCAAAGATAGATGATGTACATAACATAAAAAGGCTGCCTATCATTCAAAGAAGAAAAGGTTTTCTCCCTTTATGGGTTTCCTCATGAATATTTGTCTCTGTGTATATCATATGTGTGATTGACGTTTATTATTTTTGTTGTTCAGTTCTTGTATAATCTTGATGATCACTTGGAGAAGGTTAAAAATATTTTAATAGACTTAAGATTGTTTAAGCACAGTGACAACTGATTCACCCCCCCCCCTCTTAGTTGTCTTCATAATTTCAACACCATCTCTGTATGTGACTACTACGACCAGAGAAGCAGGACTGTAATGTTGTCTTTGTCTTGTTCCTGATCGCCAATGTTCGACATAGAACCCACCTCCATCGCAACCACAGTGACATATAAGAAAAATAAATCATATTTTCTCCTCACATACAAAGATATTCTGCAAGAGGATTTTGACTCAAGCATCTCCAATATTGAAAGTTCTCACTTGCAAACTGCAAATAGCAAACGACAAACAACGAATAGGAAGCTAAACATGGCACCGAAACCCACCCATTAATGGGGAACGACAGAAGTGCAGTTCCAATTGCGGTTGCAGAATCCCAAGCATGCAAACTGCAACAAGACCAACAAAAAAACAAGAGCAACAACAACATGCAAACAATAAATCAGTGAACAAGCAACGAGCAAGCATCAACCAGTGAACCAATAATGTCGTTGAGGAACAATATTTCCCATATTCACTGTAGAGAACATTGCATAAAAAAATCGGAGGAAAATGTATTGTAATAGGCCTGTTAAGTAAACATTTAAGGTTGTGAGGCATGTTAGGTAAACATTTAAGTGTGTCAGGACCGTCGAAGGGCCTCGCGCTGTGTAAACATTTAAGAAAGAATGCAATGTGGCAGGTATGCTACGTATGCAAAACAATTATTATATTATTTTATAATAATATAAAATAATAATAACAATAAAAAAAATAGTAACAGTAATTCGAACAATAGAGACTTTGCAAAAAAAAAATTAGTCAAAGGACAGACTAATATGAAGTCAACTAATAAAAAACTGACTCTCGATGCTCAAAACTTTGGATATCTAAACATTTCAAAAAAACAATAAAAATTCAAAAAGACCGTAGATGATCAAAAACTTTGGATGTGCTAACATATAAAACATTGAGAATAGTGAAGCTGACAATAAGACCTCCAATCTATTATCCAATCAGATCATGACATATATGGTATTTTTTATTATATACAAATCAATGTTTTTAGTTCTCTAGTTCCAATAATAGAGATTATGCAAATATTTTTAGTCAAAGGACAAACTAATATGAAGTCAACGAATTATCGATCGCTATAGTCCCTCTACGCCTTCGACGGGGACTAACAAGATTTGATAATTGTATCCCCGGAAGTCCCGAAACCTAGATATATAATATAATATTAAAAATAATAATATAAATAAAATAAATATATACAATAAAATTATATTAATAAAATAAAATAAATAAAAACAATAAATACATAATATAAAATAATAATAATAATGTAATAAAAATCACTTCGCGATTTCCTCACTTCGGGATTAATAAGATTGGAGAATTGTATCCCTCCAAGTCTCGAAATCTAAATATATAATATAATATAAAAAATAATTTAAATATAATAATAATAATAATACAAATAAATAAAATAAATATATACAATAAAAATGATCAAAACCCAAAAACCTGATGTGGTGCCTTTGTATAGGTGACATGTGGCGATGAAAATAAGAGTGCCATGTGGACTATGCTAAGCCAGTGTTGCCACGTCGTTATGCCAACTCATCATGACAGTTAAAAAACGCAAAACTTCAACATGCCATAACTTTTGATTCGAGAGTCGAAATGAGGCAAAATTTTATATCGTCGGAAATTTTATTAAAATTGGAAAATTACGAAAACCAAAAATCACTCAAAACAGGAAAGCAAAAACAAACCTATGTAATATTCCAAAATTTTTATATGAGGACCCTCTATTTTCAAGAAACATTAGAGGAGGATGTTAAGGCCTCCACAAAATACTCTGATCTAAAAGCAAATCAAGCCAGACCCTCATTCAAGTAAAATTCAAAATGCCTATTGTAAAAAAATTAAAAAAAAATGTTTTAGAATTTATTCTATGTTCCAACACACACCATGAAGTTGCAATTGTCTTTGGATATGGCTGAAAATTCCTCCAAGGTATTTCACCACCACTCCTGGATCTTCCAGAGAGATACCCAACTTGATGGCCTGCCTCTTGAACTCAGAAGTGTATTATTGCACTCCTTGTCCTTGTTCTTATTGAAGGTACTACCACTTCAAGAGTTGCTCCTCTTCATAGCCTATGGGATAAAATTATGACTTCAACAATGCCCTGAAGTCCTCCCATTAAGTAATCATGTGCTTCTTTCCTATCCACATTGCATCCACATAACTCTCACACCACAACAAAGCATGTCCATTCATCATCAAATGAGTAAAGTAAATTTGATGTGTTTCTTGGATTTGATAAAGAACAAAGTAAACTTCCAATTGTTTCAACCAATTATTCAAGACTTCATCATTAATTTTTCCATCATACATGGGTATTTCAAGTTTTGATTAAACTTAAGGAATATGAGAAGATGAAGAAAAAGAATGGTTTCTACAATAATTGAACATGAGCTCTTCTTGGTGTGCCTTATCTTTTTCATGTTCAATCTTTATTGAGTGTGTTTCCCTATCTTTCTTCATCAGTAACTAAGTCAACAATTCTATGAATGTAGCAATGCTCTGCACCAGTCGAGCAAATTTGACCTTCGGTACTTCCTTGTCATGTTCTTCATGAGGATTTGATGGTCTTTTGCTTCTCTATAGGCATGGAAACAATGCTTATCCACTACTTTCGTATTGCCTGCAGGTGTTTACCATGTAGGTGTTCTTCGAGTCTTCAAAACCTACTCTGATATCAAATGATCTATAAACGGGAGGACTATGGCCTGTCTATTTCGTCAACACAAATGCCTATTGTGGAATGAATTTGCCTCTTTGTCCAATTTTGGTTCAATGCTTTGCTCATGTTTCAATGCACTCTATTTTTACTGCCAATAATTGAACAAACTCTACAATAACAATCACGAATTTGAATGTAAGACTCTTTGTAGTTAGCGGCTTTGTTTTAAATTGGTTTTCAAGCTTAGGCTACTTGTTGGTATTGCCAAGAATGAGTCAAGCCCAATGCTCTTGATTCACTATCAAATCAATCTAATTTACTCAATCAATAGGCTGGTACAGGGGAATTGTGTCATTGATCCACCAAGGAAGATCCATGTTGTACCTTCTTTCGTCATGCTCTCTTTGTCACTCCCAGTCTAAACTACAATAAGATTATTTTCAACAACATTTTTTTCGACTCTCAAAACCCACTTTTCATCGACTGCCTCCTTTAAAATCATCCCAATTGTTATGGATCAAATGCTTAAAATATCACAATAAACCAGAAGTACACACCATGTACACCAATTCGAGCATGGCGCACAGCTCCAATATAGATAAGAGAGATAAGTTAAACAATACCTCCTTAAATAATAGGAGAACCTCCTCCAAATACCCAAATACATTCTTATATCACAATTCACGTGTCTCAATAATGAATACATGATCTCTCTATATATCTATTCAACATTGCACATGAGGCCCCTTTATCATTAGGATGACCCTATTACATATACAATTACCCTTTACATGTACATTTAACCCCATATATGTCCCCCCTTGGGGTTATATTATATACATGTAACCCCATATATGCCCCTTTGGGGTCATATCAAAGTATCCTCTTTCAAAAAGCTTTGTCCTCAAAGATTTGCAGCTAAAGGCTTTAGATGTGATGAAACCAAGTAATATGATTTTCTTATGTTCATGCTTTCTTCTTTCCATTGATGATGATCCATCCATCGAAAATCAATTCTTGTTGGTCTTAATACTTGATGGTTGGTTGTTGCATAATTTTCTTTCCTTTGATTCAATGTATTGTTGTTGTA
>SNQJ01S0121620.1:0-13059 GCA_010110895.2 Picea sitchensis | reverse complement strand
ATGTGGCGATGAAAATAAGAGTGCCATGTGGACTATGCTAAGCCAGTGTTGCCACGTCGTTATGCCAACTCATCATGACAGTTAAAAAATGCAAAACTTCAACATGCCATAACTTTTGATTCGAGAGTCGAAATGAGGCAAAATTTTATATTGTCGGAAATTTTATTAAAATTGGAAAATTACGAAAACCAAAAATCACTCAAAGCAGGAAAGCAAAAACAAACCTATGCAATATTCCAAATTTTTTATATGAGGACCCTCTATTTTCAAGAAACATTAGAGGAGGATGTTAAGGCCTCCACAAAATACTCTGATCTAAAAGCAAATCAAACCAGACCCTCATTCAAGTAAAATTCAAAATGCCTATTGTTAAAAAATTAAAAAAAAATGTTTTAGAATTTATTCTATGTTCCAACACACACCATGAAGTTGCAATTGTCTTCGGATATGGCTGAAAATTCCTCCAAGGTATTTCGCCACCACTCCTGGATCTTCCAGAGAGATACCCAACTTGATGGCCTGCCTCTTGAATTCAGAAGTGTATTATTGCACTCCTTGTCCTTGTTCTTATTGAAGGTACTACCACTTCAAGAGCTGCTCCTCTTCATAGCCTATGGGATAAAATTATGACTTCAACAATGCCCTGAAGTCCTCCCATTAAGTAATCATGTGCTTCTTTCCTATCCACATTGCATCCACATAAATCTCACACCACAACAAAGTAGGTCCATTCATCATCAAATGAATAAAGTAAATTTGCTGTGTTTCTTGGATTTGATAAAGAACAAAGTAAACTTCCAATTGTTTCAACCAATTATTCAAGACTTCATCATTAATTTTTCCATCATACATGTGTATTTCAAGTTTTGATTCAACTTAAGGAATATGAGAAGATGAAGAAAAAGAATGGTTTCTACCCAAATAATTGAACATGAGCTCTTCTTGGTGTGCCTTATCTTTTTCATGTTCAATCTTTATTGAGTGTGTTTCCCTATCTTTCTTCATCAGTAACTAAGTCAACAATTCTGTGAATGTAGCAATGCTCTGCACTAGTTGAGCAAATTTGACCTTCGGTACTTCCTTGTCATGTTCTTCATGAGGATTTGATGGTCTTTTGCTTCTCTATAGGCATGGAAACAATTCTTATCCACTACTTTCGTATTGCCTGCAGTTGTTTACCATGTAGGTGTTCTCCGAGTCTTCAGAACCTACTCTGATATCAAATGATCTATAAACAGTAGAACCATGGCCTGTCTATTTTGTCAACACAAATGCCTATTGTGGAATGAATTTACCTCTTTGTTCAATTTTGGTTCAATGCTTTGCTCATGTTTCAATGCACTCTATTTTTACTGCCAACAATTGAACAAACTCTACAATAACAATCATGAATTTGAATGTAAGACTCTTTGTAGTTAGCGGCTTTGTTTTAAATTGGTTTTCAAGCTTAGGTTACTTGTTGGTATTGCCAAGAATGAGTCAAGCCCAATGCTCTTGATTCACTATCAAATCGATCTAATTTACTCAATTAATAGGCTGGTACAGGGGAATTGTGTCATTGATCCACCAAGGAAGATCCATGTTGTAACTTCTTTCGTCATGCTCTCTTTGTCACTCCCAGTCTAAACTGCAATAAGATTATTTTCAGCAGCATTTTTTCCGACTCTCGAAACCCACTTTTCATCGACTGCCTCCTTTAAAAGCATCCCAATTGTTATGGATCAAATGCTTAAAATATCACAATAAACCAGAAGTACACACCATGTACACCAATTCGAGCATGGCACACAGCTCCAATATAGATAAGAGAGATAAGTTAAACAACACCTCCTTAAATAATAGGAGAACCTCCTCCAAATACCCAAATACATTCTTATATCACAATTCACATGTCTCAATAATGAATACATGATCTCTCTATATATCTATTCAACATTGCACATGAGGCCCCTTTATCATTAGGATGACCCTATTACATATACAATTACCCTTTACATGTACATTTAAGCCCATATATGTCCCCCCCTTGGGGTTATATTATATACATGTAACCCCATATATGCCCCTTTGGGGTCATATCAAAGTATCCTCTTTCAAAAAGCTTTGTCCTCAAAGATTTGCAGCTAAAGTCTTTAGATGTGATGAAACCAATTAATATGATTTTCTTATGTTCATGCTTTCTTCTTTCCATTGATGATGATCCATCCATCGAAAATCAATTCTTGTTGGTCTTAATACTTGATGGTTGGTTGTTGCATAATTTTCTTTCCTTTGATTCAATGTATTGTTGTTGTAGCTTCTCCAATTTGTAGTAGTTCTTGGTCTCTGATAATAGCTTGTTGAAGAGTGGTTTTGTGATGCCCTATTCCATGAATATTGATGATTATTCTATCTTCTTCCTTGATAATGATGATATTGATCCTATTGTCTTCCTTGAAATCTTTCATAGTAATGAGGGTGTTAGTATGGTCTCACGTTTTAGGGTTTTACTTCACTATGCACAACCATTTCATCTGTCTTATTTTCGGAGACAATGGAATGCTCTATCTACTTTTCGTGTTCTTTTATTACTCTAGCCTTGGAGATAAAACCATTATATTTAGCATGCACATCCTCTATATGAAGTTAAACTTCTTTAAATATATTCTAGTTGTTAAATTTTTGAGCAGCGACGGAAGATATTCTTATTGTATTGTAATTATTCATGTCATCTCTATTGTGCCATTATAAAGTGTTAAATGTAATTTGTAAAGTGTCATTTTTCAAGTCGACCCTATTGTGCCATTGTAAAAGGTCAAATGTATTTTATAAAGTGTCTTTTTGTAAGGTCGACCCAGACCTAATTTTAGGCTGGCCAACTAGTATTTATAAGAGAGGCTAGCACCTCATTTGACACAACACACAACACAAGATCTCTAGTGCAAGAGAAAAGTGTGTAAGTGTTAGAGGGAGACGCTACTACAACTAGGAGGTGATTTTGTGGAGGATCTTGGTCTATCTCTTGAGTCTATTTTGGTTAAGTGGTGCTACTCTTTCTGGTTAAGGTTTTGGGAAGGAACTTCTGCTTCGTAAGATCTCTCTTGGAGAGAGAGACATTGTTCTTGTTGTTGAATCTATATAGAGGAAGTTTTGTTGGGTTTTTCCCTTGGAGGGTTTTCCCATGGTAAATCTTTTGTATGTTATGGATGTCTCTCTTTTAGTGATCCTTTATATGTAGTAATTGTGCTAATTGTTTAAAAGTTTAAGAACATTAATCTAGCTAATTGCTTGAGATGGAAATTCAACATGGAATCAGAGTAGACCTGAAAGAAGGAATTTTCATAGCATAGAGGAGCTCGCCGAGCAAAACAAGGGCACATGAAGACTCTCCTAAATCTAGCACACCTTCTCCCTTGAGCAATTTTTAGCTTGGACAAGTTTTAGAAATTAGGGTTTCTGCATAAAGCTTAGAAAGTGACATCATCCACCTTGTTGAAGGACGTTGGGAAAAGTAAGACCATCTAGGAGCTCACCCTAGGAGGGCACATCTATTCCCTAGATCAGAATTCCAAAATTCGAAGTTTGAAAAAATAGGTTTCCTCATAAACCCTAAGTCAAGACGTCAAGGCAGCTGCAGAATCAACTTGGAGCAGAATTTCAAATTAGCATAGCGCACTCTTTCGTAAGTAAAAAAATCCTTCTCTTAATTTTTTTTTCTTATCGTATTTTCGTCACAGGGCAAGATGACCACCAACACCAAGCTTGATGAGAAGCTTGAGGGTGTTGATAACTTTCGAGCATGGAAGTATGGAGTGATGCACATTCTATAAGAGTATGACCTAGAAGGATTCATTGAGGAGGAAGTTTTAGAACCATAGGGAGATGAGGCCGAGGAAAAACACAAGAAGAGCTTGGTCAAGGCGAAGAGAATCATTGCAGATTCCATCAAGGATCACCTAATCCCTCACATCTCGTCTTTAACAACTCCCAATCATATGTTTGATGCACTATTTTGATTGTATGAAGGAAAGAACATCAATCAGAAAATGACCTTGAGAACTCGGCGCAAGAGTGTGAGGATGCAGAACTCAAAATCTATTCAGTCATATTTCACAAGGGTATCGCAGATTAAAGAGAAACTTGAAGCAATTGGAGACAAAGTAGAAGAATCCGAACTCTTAATGACCACCTTGAATGGTCTCCCAAGATCATGGGAATCTTTCATTCAAGGAATATGTTCTAGAAGGAAGCTTACGAAGTTTAGTAGGCTATGGGAGGATTGTACTCAAGAAGAAGAAAGGTTGGCATCACAAGAAGAAAAACTAGTTGATGATGATCAAGCCTTAGCAACACATGCAGGAAAAGGAAAGAGGGAGGAGGATCATTCCCATTCCCACAAGAAGTCAAACAAATCACACAAAGCCCAAAAGGACTACTCAAATATCAAATGATTCATTTGTCAGAAGATGGGATGCATTGCAATAGTTTGTCCTAACTCAAAAGATAAGGTTAGAAAAGCAAAGTATAATAGACACCACGCTCATGTCGCAAAAGATGGCGAACCTGATCAGAAGAGAGCTAAAGGATATGAGTCAAGTGAAGAGTATGTTTTGATTTCAGCTCTTACCGAAAGAGTCACCCATGGAAGTCACATGTGGCTCATTGACAGTGGTGCCTCCAAGCACATGACCGGATATAAAAACTCATTCTCAAATTTGATCCAGAAGGATTCACCTCATAAGGTGAAACTAGGCGATGATTACCAATACCCCATCAAAGGAGTAGGAGAAGCAGCGTACACATTGGATTCCAGAAAACCCATGAAGATGAAGGATGTGCTATATGTTCCTAGATTGAAGAAGAACCTCCTTTCCATCTCAACATTAGATGAGAAAGGATTCCGAGTTGCTTTTGTAGACGGTAAAGTACTTATGTGGCCAAAAGTAAAAGCCATTGACGATGCACTAGTTATTGGTGTCCAAGAGGGAGGCTTGTACAAATTGAAGGGACACTCAGATTCAACACTTGTACATAATACAATGAATCCATGTGAACTATTGCATAGGAGATTCACCCATCTACACTACAAGGAATTACCAATCGTAAGAAAGATGGTGACATGTTTACCAGAGATTCAAGTAAACCATGAAGGCATATGCAAGGGATGTGCACAAGGGAAGAACATGAAGAACCCATTTCCAAAAAGCGACAACAAAGAAAAGGGAGCACTGGACATAGTACATTCAGATGTATGTGGACCAATGTCAGCAAACTCATTAAGCAGATATGTATACTATGTCTCATTCATTGATGATTACTCATGTAAAACCTGGATTTATTTCTTGAAAAATAAAAGTGATGTATTTAGCAAATTCAAAGAATTCAAAACTGTTGTAGAAAATCTCTTTGAAAGAAAAATAAAGACCCTAAGGTCAGATAATGCAGGATAATTCACATCCGATGAATTCAAGACATTCTGCAAGGAAGTTGGGATTAAGAGGAAGCTCTCTACTCCCTATAATCCTCAGCAGAATGGTGTGGCAGAGAGAAAGAACATAAACATCATGGAAGTAGTCAAAGCCATGATTCATGATCAAGACTTACCGATGCATTTATGGGCATAAGCAACTGGGATTGTTGTATATGTGTAGAAAATAAGTCCCCATTGAGTACTTGGGAGTAAGACACCAGAAGAGATGTTTACATGTGAAAATATAGAGGTCATGCATCTAAGAATATTCGATTGTCCAGTATATGTACATGTCCCCAAGGACAATAGAACCAAGTTGGACCCTTCAGGAAAGAAGGGTATCTTTTTCAGATACAACAAGACATCGAAGGAATACAAATTTTACATCCCTAGTCACCGACAAATTGAGACCATTAGAGATGTTGCCTTTGATGAGGATGCAACCTTTAATAGATCGAGACAAAACCATACAGATGAGGTTCATGATGAGGAACCTGTAGCTCCCAGAGTTGTAGATACAGATGTAGGCACTGATGTAGTACCAGAAGAACATGTTCCAAAATAACATCATGATGTGGTAGGACCATAAAGAATGCAGAGATGACTGCAAAGAAGAGAATCCCAACTTGGGCTCGTAAGATTATTCATGATGCAGAAAAGTATGGAGCCCTAAATGGATCTTTCAAAGAAAAAAAGAAACCGTAACCATATTCCAACTATGTAGCATCGTTGAGTGACATCATTGATGTGAAACCTACCAGTTATGAAGAAGCCGCAGAGAAGAAATAATGGAAATATGCCATGATTGAAGAGTACCAGTCAATCATAAAGAATGATGTCTAAGATGTGATTTCGAGATCGAAAGAGAAGATAGTTGTTAGTTCCAAGTGGATCTACAAGATAAATCATGCAATAGATGGAAGCATACATAAGTACAAGGCAAGGTTCATGACACGAGGTTTCTCCCAGAAAGAAGGAATAGATTATGAGGATACATTTGCTCTTGTGGCAAGATACACTTCGATTAGGACCATTCTTGCGACAACTGCAGTGATGATATGGAAGGTACACCTGATGGACGTGAAGACAACTTTCTTGAATGGTGTGATAGAAGAGGAAGTGTATGTGGAGTAGCCACAATGATTTGAGACACATGACAGACAGTCACATGTGTGTAGGTTGAAGAAATCCTTGTATGGGTTGAAACAAGCACCTAGAGCATGGTATTGTCGAATTGCAATTTCAGAATGAGCTTGGGTATCACCAAGAGTACAACATATTCCAACCTTTACTTCAAGGTTGTAGATGGTGAACCCGTGATATTTCTACTGTACATGGATGATCTGTTTCTGACAGAAAATGAGAAGCTCATTGCTGAGAGTAAGAGGAAACTTGTTGCAAAATTCGAGATGAAGGACCTAGGCATGATGCATTACTTATTAGGTATGGAGGTATGGCAGAGACTGGATGGGATTTTCCTTAAACAATGAAAATATGCAGTAGAGATCTTGAAGAGGTTCGAGATGTTGGATTGCAAATCCATATCCACAATGATGGTAGCAAACCCGAGGTTGATGTTTGATACAACTTCAAAGACAATAGATGCCACCATATATAGGAAGATGATTGGTTTGTTGATGTACTTAACGAACACGAGGCTAGATATATGTTTTACAGTGAACACATTGAGTCACTACATGGTTGAGCCTAGACATGTTCACGTGATTGCGACAAAACATGTGATGAGGTACCTGAAGGGTACAATTGATTATGGACTCAAATATATCTCAGATCGTGATATAAGATTGCAGGGCTACACAAATTCAGATTGGGCAAAAAGTGTCACAGATCGGAAGAGTACATCCAAATGTTTCTTTAGTTTGGGATCATTCATGATCTCATGGCTCAGTAGGAAGCAGACTTGTATGGTGCTCAATTTTGCATAGGCAGAGTATTTAGTAGTGTGCTCAAATTTTGGCAAAGCAATGTGGATTCAGAAGTTGATTACAATATTGTTTGATCTCGAGTTAGAGTCGACATGTATCCTTTGTGACAACTAGAGTTGCATAAGGTTGTCAGAGAACCCAGTGTGTCATGACAAGTCCAAGCATATTGAGATCAAGTACCATTTTATCTAAGATATGGTATAGAAGGGAGCAATGAAGCTCTAGTATGTCCCTACTGATGAACATGTAGTAGACGTGTTGAATAAGCCTGTATATAGAGAGAAGTTCGAGTACTTCAGAGATAGGCTTGGTGTGGTCTAGAAGGACTTTCCTTCGTGAGAGGGAGTGATGTGTTATATATATGAATCCAGGTGCAACATAGTGTGGTGCAGTAACAATAGGTTCATGTTTGGGCACTGATTGTGACACCAGTTAACCTGACCTCACACAAGGTCAATAGATGTGAATCCTCCGGGGAGGGCGTGTCTTCCCAGCTTCAAGAAGTGTAAATCGCGGATCCTTTGGGGAGAGCGTATTTCCTTGATAGATGGAGGTCCAATTTGTGTGGTTGGAGGATGACTAGCCTCTAGTGGCTGGACTCTAGGCCAGATGATTCTTAGCCTGGGGCTAGATGGGTAGTGTGTGTGCACTACATCACCTATCCCTCGTGGTTATATGCCTGGTCTATGTGGGGCCAAAGGACTAGTGTGCCAACTAGGGGACTAGCCTGGGGCTAGTATCCGAACTCTAGGCCAGATGATTCCTAGACCGAGGCTAGATGGGTAGTGTGTGTGAACTACATCACCTAACCCTCATGGTTAGATGTATGGTCTATGTGGTGCTAGAGGACTGGTGTGCCAACCAAGGGACTAGCCTGGGGCTAGTGTTTGGACTTTGGGCCAGATAGTTCCTAGTGAAAGCTAGCTGCCCGACATTGTGTGAGCTGGAAGAAATCCCCGCCATGAATACTGAGCCCATTGATGAGATGTTGGTAATGTACTGGATGCATGATGTACAGTTGGAAAACTTCCTATGACATATAGATTCGTGAAATGACAACAAGACAATGACCAGGTGTGCAGAAGCACATAAGTAGTGATGATGATCGTGTCGAGAATAATACCTTCCTCGCTAAGAGGGAGTGTTAAATTTTTGAGTAGCAATGAAAGATATTCTTATTGTATTTTAATTATTCATGTCGACCCTATTGCACCATTATAAAGTGTTAAATGTAATTTGTAAAGTGTCATTTGTCAAGTCAGCCCTATTGCGCCATTGTAAAAGGTCAAATGTATTTTATAATGGTCTTTTTGTAAGGTCGACCCTATTGTTCCCTAGTGAAAGTATCAGGTCGGCCCATACCTAATTTTAGGGTGGCCAACTAGTATTTATAAGAGAGGCTAGCGCCTCATTTGGCACAACACACAACACACAACACAAGCTCTCTAGTGTAAGACAAAAGTGCATAAGTCTTAGAGGGAGACGCTAATGCAACTAGGAGATGATTTCATGGAGGATCTTGGTCTATCCCTTGAGTCTATTTTGGTTAAGTGGTGCGCTACTCTGTCTGGTTAAGATTTTGGGAAGTAACTTCTACTTCGTAAGATCTCTCTTGGAGAGAGAGACATTGTTCTTGTTGTTGAATCTATATAGAGGAAGTTTTGTTGGGGTTTTCCCCTAGAGGGTTTTCCCAAGGTAAATCTTGTGTATTCTATGGATGTCTCTATTTCAGTGATCCTTTATATGTAGTTATTAGGTTAATTGTTTAAAAGTTTAAGAACACTAATCTAGTTAACTGCTTGAGACAAATATTCAACACCAGTGACCTTCTTGAATCTTGTCTTCTTTCTCCTTTAGAAGCTACAATATGACCCCATCTATCAAATTTTGATGTCCTTCTTCAATTTTGGATTGAATTTGTGATTTTACCTCATTAGTATTTAAGGATTCCTCAACCTTCTTGTCAATTTCCTCTTCAAGTATTTTGGTAGTCTCTTCATCCAAGATCCTTGTTTTTTCTTGATTTTGACCATGCTTCTTTTCTTATTTCAATCTTTTGACCTCATTCAATAGTTTTTTTATTATGGTTTCTTAATGTATCTATTACTTCATCTCTCTTTTTCAATTCTTCCTTTGACTTGTCCTTTTTCCACTTCTCTCTGCTACTCTTTCTTTGTTTTAATTTTTGAACCTCCTTAATGAGTGTTTGATTAAGGTCTCGTATCTTAGATAGTTCATCACCCTTCTTCTTGATCTATTCTTTTTCTTCTTTTAACTCCTCTTGAATTGTATCCAATGCTTCCATTTTTGTATTTTTGTTTCCTTGATCCATTTATTTGAGAAGACTTTTTCAAATGATCCCCATGTGCAGTTCCATTTAGTATCCTTATAATACTCATCCACCACTTCCAAGCTTCAACAAAAATATAATTTTCTGCCCATTAAGGAGTCATACCATATTCCTTTACCAACCTCAACTATTCCATAGGATTGATTCTGTCTTTATCTTCATCTCTTGTAAATTTAGGTATTGCCATTGATTCTTAATAATTGAGCTCTAACCCAAACCCTCAACTCACAACCTCAATATATTATCAATAATGATCTCCAATAGTTATGATCCTTTTTACAATATATTCTTGTATATGTTTTCTTTCTAATGGATTTTGAATCACCTTAATAGGACATCTCAATCAAAAGTTATGATAGTTTTAAGTGAACATACCTTTGAAAACCATGATTTGGATTTTGTCCTTTTAGTCGACCTTCCTTCTGATGTATCTATGAAATTTAGGCCTTTATAAATATGAAATTTTGACCTATGGTACTTTGATATTTCTTCTCTGCAATTCCATAGGTTTGATCAAAATTTGATGTGCCAAGTGAAAGTTACGGTAACTTTCCCAAAACTTGTTGATGTTTGGCCTTTTCAAGAGAGTGAACTTGTACATATTGCCACACAACCAATTTATGTGATATGATTATGACATTTTTACCTACATTAATATGGCTTGTTATATTTCCAATGTAGCTGGTGGTACTGGATTTGGATTTTTAATGAAGTAGATATGATCGTTTTACCCAGAACACCTGATTGAAACTAGTTTAGGGTTAGTAAAAAAACCCTAATTTACACCACTTGTATCTCTAAACTTAAAATGATACAGAACCTGAAATTTTGACCAAATGAACTTTACTATGTGTTTGTAGTATTATGAAAATTTCAGAGTTTGAAACATCTCCAAACAAAATTTATAGTGAAAAATCCAAAATGACTTGTTTGAGACTAATTTTAGGGCTAGTAAAAATCCCTGACTTCCACAGAATGTATCTCTGAAAGTAAAATGACCCAGAACATGAAATTTTTACCAAGCGTACTTTGCTATGTATTCTCAGTATTCTGAAAATTTCACTGTCCGAGACTTCACAAAATTTTTTTTATAGTGAAAATGACAAGATGACTTGCCTAAAGTAGAAAAACCCTAGGATCATATGCTTTGAAACCAAATGTTATGAATCAAATGCTTAAAATATCACATTAAACTAGAAGTACACACCATGTACACCAATTTGAGCATGGAGCACAACTCTAATATAGATATGAGAGATAAGTTACACAATAACTCCTTAAAGAAAAGGAGAACCTCCTCCAAATACCCAAAAACATTTTTACATCACAATTCATATGTCTCAATAATGAATAAACGATCTCTATATATACCTATTCACACATTGCACATGAGGCCCCTTTATCATCAAGTCGACCCTATTACACATACACTTATCCATTACATGTACATTTAACCCCATATACACCCCCCCTTGGGGTCATATCATATACATTTAACCCCATATATGCCCTCTTGGGGTCATATAACCAATGGTGAGGTTCCTTCTCAACGATTGTGGATTCTCTCTCCATGACACAAACACCATTTGTAGAAGAAAATCATATTTACTCACTTAGAAATCCTATGATAATTCACGACAAACCCTACTCTCCTTAAGAGACAAGGATTTTGATGAAATTGATGTTCACAAACTCATTTCCAAGTACCTCAACATCTTACAGTTTGATTTCTAGGAAACATTAAGCCCACAATTGAATTCGTGGAGAAAACTGGCCTTACTAGTAAAAAAATGTTGAAATCTACCCTACCCATATTGGTAAATTGTCTAATCAGTGATGAGGCCCTAATTGCAAGAAATGAACTATTTTAGGTATCACCAATGGTGAGGTTCCTTCTCAATGATTGTGGATTCTCTCTCCATGACACAAACACCATTTTTAGAAGAAAATCAGATTTACTCACTCAGAAATCCTATGATAATTCATGAGAAACCCTAGTCTCCTTGAGAGACAAGGATTTTAATGAATTTGACATTCACAAACTCATTTCCAAGTACCTCAACATTTTACAGTTTAGTTTCTAGGAAAACGTCAAGCCCATAGTCGAATTCCTGAAGAAAACTGGCCTTACTAGTAAAAAAATGTTGAAATGTATACTACCCATATATATAAATTGTCCAAGCAGTGATGAGGCCCTAATTGCAAGAAATGAACTATTTTAGATATCAAATCCTCCTCAAGATTCATGCCTTCTCCACACCTATAAAGGATCTTCAGTGGATGCATAATTTGTTTTCACGGACAACTTCTCTCTGATTTAGGGGAGGGTACTCTCTCCCATTCCCTTGATAGCATTTATATTTGCAATGGACCCATTCTAAGAGACTTAACAAAAAAGCAACCACCCATTGTTCAATGAGGATATGATGCTTTACACCCTCATAATTAAGGACAATCAAGTGATATTATGCAATCATTTCGTGTGACCACAAAAATTAGCACGAGAAAGGATGGCAAGACAAGGCATTTAATGATGGCCAACATCTTCTCCTCTTTTCACAACTTTGGTGATGCATTTGCAAGGGTAACCTTCCTTGCTGCTAGAGTGGTTCTTAACCTATTTAATCCTTTCAACAACATGCGAATTAGCAAACACCCTTACATGAAGACAACAAATGAAATGGCAAGACATATTTTGAAAATGGCGGGCTTGACAAATTCTATTAAGCACATAGGACAGTGAAAAAATCACTAATCAAATATGTTAATGTAAATTTAACAACTTACACCACACATTATTTTTGAAAAAAAGGCAAAAACACAAACAAAGGAATTCGAGTGTGGCCCAATCCATCTGACCATAACATTTAAATCTAGGCCTCGCAACATAAAATTTGGGATATTTTACCATTGTTTCCATACAAATATACCCAGTTTGGGAGAGCATTGCCCATTCAAATCATCTATGTACTTAAACATCATGCATCTCTTAGGTTCTAATTTTCATAATCTATGTATGTATATTCTTTATTTCTGTGCGAGAATCATGAAAATGATATGAGTATGATTGTCATGGAGTGGACTTGGTTAAGACAAGACCCTCTCACGTGTTTAGATTCTTTGAAAATGGAGTTAGAGCATGCTAGGTTCATCTACACAAGGAATCACTCTCTTTTGTTGCTCATTTCTCAGCCTCAATTCCCCCCCTCCCTTATATATATAATGGATCTCAACCAATCAACTAGTAAGTGAACTCCAATTTAATGGTACTAACAACCCATGCAAAAACTTAAAGTCAAACAATTCATTGAGGA
>SNQJ01S0121619.1:47721-74725 GCA_010110895.2 Picea sitchensis | reverse complement strand
AGTTGGTGGAATACAACAAAAGATAAGTGTCCTCTTATGTGTATTATTCTCTGAGTAATGTGCATATACATGTTAGATATATTATGTGTTACAATTGTATAAATATTTGTGCGTGGATTATATATGTTGTAGAACTACATGTTTTCTGCATAAATAGGGCATGGGCCATGACAATTATATGTGTTTATATACTATTTAACATGTGAATGCTTATGCTATTTTCTATTTATGGAATTGGTACATAATTATGTTGGTCTGGACATGTATTGTTAGTTCTGCATAATTGTTGCAGATATAGAGCATGGTAGTTATTAAGTGTTTCATGTTAGATTATTCTGTGGTAATGGTCATGAGATTCTGAGGAAAGGCCTGAATCATCATGCGTGCACAAATGGGATAGACCACACACACGACATAGGAATGATTGTGTGTGTGTTTGTTTTATCAGTTCATTCCAATGTTATAGTCACTATCTATTAAGTAACTTCAACAATAATTGTATGGGTTCTAGCGCGAAGCTAGAAATGTCATGCGCACTGAGGGACATTTGACGCACCTAACATAATGATAGTTGAGCACGTAGAATTTCTAAGTCTTAGTTGATGCATGTGATACGAGACCGATTTTCACACACTAAGAAAACATAGTTGCATGTAACACAAGGACAATTGTGTGCATTGTTGGTTTTAATGATTTCCTTCCACCAAAGAAAGAATTGATATCAGAGATTGATTTAGCGAGTTGCGGTAGTTGTGAGTTTACAACGTGGTAAGGAGACTTATATAGGAGGTTGTATACATTACAAAGTGGTATTAGAGATTCAAAATTTTGATGTGACATGGCCAGGGACAGGGCTGGGGGTGTTACAAAGTGGTATAATTAGAGATTTTGGTTCAACATTGGACTTGTATGAGCCAAAGATCCACATGAAGTTGGAGAGGTGGGCCTTTTTATGATAGCCATGGGGTTGCAAGCTAAAAATATGGAAAATCAGTTGAGTGAAGAAAGGATTCACGAGCACTAAGTAATGGTACGTAGTGTGTGCGTACTAAATTTTGGCACTGCGCGGTGTAGGACTTATGGTGCATGGAAGATATTAGTGCGTGGAGTGTGCACACTGAATGGAATTGCAGGGTATAGAACTGGTGGAGCACACATATTATGGAAGTGCAATACTTGCATGATGAATATGGACGCCATACAAAATTGATGGGTGTGTGCATAATAATAATGCACAGAGCCTGTGCATTGAATACTAGGATGTGTAGTGAGTGCACGTTGAATATGAGAACCACACAGAGCATAATTATTGGCGTGTTCATAATGTTGGTGTGCAGTGCATGCACATGGAATATTGACTATGTGTGGAGTAGAATTGGAGATGCGCATTGAGTATAGGGTGCGAGAGGGTGAACGGTGAATGTTGGCACAACGTAGAGCAAAGGTGTAATTTGTGCGGAGTATTGGTGTGCGACACAAAAGTTGTGCGCACTAGATAATGATGCGTGGAACCCAAAAGTTGAGTGTGCTAAATATTAGTGCCCGATATAAAAGTTCTGCATATTGAATACTGGTGCGCTGTATGTGTGCTTGGTATTGCATGTCTAGAGCATGCACACGTGATGAACAAAGGTGTATAGAAAATAATTGGTATACACACGAGCTTTGAAAGAAAGAAAAGGAGAGAAAAGAGGAGGAAAATTCCCGGACACAGGATTCCAAATATTCACCTAGAATTTTGAATTAGGCTATTAAATTCACCAGGAATCAGAAGAAAGGATTACGATATGCTTATGGAACAAAATATGCATAGTATTTATGTTTTTTCATAAATTATTTATTCTAACAAATTTGTTTCCTACACATTTTGCAGAGTTAACAACAATTTGATTAGTACATGATCAAGACATAGATCAGAAGCATAGAAGATGCACAAAGAAACTATAACCATGAAGATGAGGTCATGAGGATGTATGAAAACATAGGTGATGAGGGTACAAATTTAAATGAACATGGAGAAGGAAAGGAAGAAAGCATGAATTTGGTGAAGACCATAAAATGTTTACAAAAGGATTTCCAAAGTTATAAAGATGATAATGATAGGATTATGAAAGAAAAGGAGGAGCAAGATGGATTCAACATCGAGTTGTTATAGAGCATGGGCATAATGGAGAAGAAGATGGATAAGGAGACCGATTCAAGAAAATAAAGGAGACAAAAGTCTCATGATGGGAGAAGAAAAACAATAAGTGTTGATAGGAATCACCATCACTTTCCAAGACATTTAGCTGGTAGAGTGCGCAGTAGTTCAAGCCCATCTCTTGTCAGGAAGCATAAGATGAGTTCTGGGGTGGATGAGCTACAAGGAGAAATGAATAAGATTAAGCCTCCTACTTTTGATGGTGAGAATGAGAAGGATGAGGATGCAAAGACCTCACTTCTTGGAATGAGGAAGTATTTTCAGGTACATAATTACTCTTCATAGGAAGAAGGGAGAATTTCCATCTACCAACTCAATGGAAAAACATCAATGTGGTGGGACCAGTTTGTGAAAGTGAAACACATTGATGAGATAAAGGTTACTTGGAGGGAGTTCAAGAGGTATTTTCAAAATAAATACTTAACCAAACATTACTATGATAGGAAAGTGAAGGAGTTTTTTGAACTTAAGCTTGGAAGTACGACCATAGATGAGTATGAAAGGAAATTCTTAGAGCTGATGAAATATGTTTCTTTCATCAAGGCTGAACACGTTAAGATTCAAAGATACCTGAGTGGGATGCCATCATTTATTAGTGAAAAAATATAGTATGATGATCCCAAGACATTGGAGGAAACTATAACGAGAGACAAGTGTCTCTATGATCAACATAATGAAGACCCATGTACAAAAAGGCTTGGGAATACAAGAAGAAGGGAAACATGGAGCAAAGGAAGAAGGGGACAAAGCCACCATTCTTCAGAAATAAATTTTAGGGAAAACCAACTCCCAAGGAGACCAAAATGACAGAGGCAATGGGGTAAAGACCAAGGCGGAAACCAATGAAGTGTTTGGGTTGTGAGGGAGATCATATGTAAAAATATTGTCCTCATAGAGGTGAAAAAGTGAGAATTGTTCACAATGTACAACAAGCTGATACAGTTGAGAACATGGAAAGAAATGTACCTACGATCTACGCAGCCCTGGATAACAAGCAAGCTAAGTTTCAGTCACATATGATTGAAGTGGAAGGTAAGAATTAAAGAGGAAGACATCAACAAGACAACCTTTAGGACGAGGTATGGCCATTATGATTTTACAATACTTCCATTTGGGTTGTCAAATGCACAAGTTGTCTTCATGTTCTTAATGAATGACATTTTCACAGCATACTTAGATAAGTTTGTCATTGTATTTTTGGATGACATACTTATTTAATCAAAGTATGAAGAAGAACATGACCAACACTTGAGGATGGTGCTGCAAGTATTGAGAGAACACCAGTTGTATGCAAATTTGAGCAAGTTCTCATTCTACCAGAGGCATATTCGTTACTTGGGTCATATCATTTTAGAGGAAGGGATAACAGTGGACCCAGAGAAGATAAAATACATTGAAGGATGGCCAACACCAAGGTATGTCGCAGAGGTGATATATTTCATGGGACTTGCAGGGTACTACAAAAGGTTTATTGAAAGCTTCTCAAATATTGCACACCCAATCACATACTTGCAAAAGAAAGGTGTGATATTTGAGTGGACGTCTGATTGTAAAAGGATTTTCCAACACTTGAAGAGTTTGTTGACAAGTGCGCCAATTTTGAGAATTGATGATCCTAATGAATACTTCATTGTGTGCACTGATGCATGAAAGGAAGGGATCGATGGAGTCCTTATTCAGAATGGGCATGTGGTGTGCTACAAATCAAGAAAGTTAAAAGAACATGAAAGGAACTATGCTACTCATGATTTGGAATTGGCATCCATAGTGCATGCCTTGAAGATGTGGAGGCACTACTGTTGACTCTTAAAATAATCATGAAGTCACCAACCTACAAATAATTGCAAGGCACATATTACACACACACACACACACACACACACACACACACACACTAAGTAAACTAATAAGTGGGACCCCCTATAATGTTTTTTAAAATATTCAAAGAGGAGCCCCTTAAAAGGATACTTGGGAACTGATGCGATTGGAAGGTGTGCATTTTGTTGATACATATGAGCTTGGTATTTTCTTCTTAGTACAGGTGATTGATAACAGTTTGCGTCAAAATATTATTAAAATTACTTATGCAATTCTAATCTTGAGCATTAGTGTTGTCCATAACCGCCATCAAAACAAGGTTCAAAATTGGTATGTTTGCAAGTTTGTTGCTTCAAATGGAAAAAAAATGGTCATTATGTTTCTTACTAAGTGTCATGCCATTTTATACATGCTTATGATAAGATTTATTTCACAATTCCTTGATAAATATGATGCAATTTATTTGAAAAGGGGTGTTCAATTTTCATATGCATATAGTATGTCAATCATATGTATATAATTGATTACATGTATAAGTTTTGACACATGTCATATGATTTAGAAGATATGAATGGTATCGACCTTAATGTTGGAAATTGTAATGGATTCGAAGGTTTTGTATGGTAAATGTTTGGTAGTGTTAGTGTATATGGGATATATTACACGACTTGACTGTAGAATATTCAAAGGAGAGTGTTATGGACCACCACCCTAGCGCGATGTGACCAACAATTATTGCACTTTGGTTGTTTTGGGTTACCACCTTTGGTGTTTTGGCATTTGATCCAATTTGAGTTTGAAGAAGGGTTTGACTGCCGGGGTGTAACTGCTGTAAATATCTCAAAAGAAAATAAGTACCACACAACTACAGGTACCAGGGTTTTGACTCCCTTTCATCTAACGCTTTTCTTTGCTTAATAATTTACTCATGGCTCTGTGAATGATGTGCCCTGATTGCTAATTTGATTGTTCTCATGTTATGATTATGGAAATATGAAAATCAGTACTCCTAGTTGAATGAAAATGTATATGTTTTTTGGAGCCGAATAGTTGAAGTCAAAAGGCATTTTATGAAGAACTGCAGATAATTGTTTAGAAATAATGGTTGTTGAGCTTTGTGCGTTTTAATTTCCACCTATCATCTCTGTGTTTGGGACATACATATCTCGACTTCTTTTGTTCTATAGCTCATGGGTTTAGTTTTTTTTCAACTATTATATGCAAAAGAGTTGCATTTCCGTCCATGGGTTTGTTTATTCATTTGGGTTTGAGACTCCACGACCTCATGCATAGTGTCCAGAGAACAAGGATTTAAAAGAAAGTTTTGATTGACTCGGATTTGGGGTTTTATTGATTGAATGGTTAAGGGTGGAAACTACCTGTTGTTGTGCTCTACATGATTCTAGTTTTCATTTGCAATTTTTGGTAATACCAGTCCTATACCCATTGCTCTTCAGTTGACTATTATTCAAACTTGGTCTTACAAGCCACATCTCTAGTCACTTCATTATGGTCGCATGCAAAGGGTTGCATGTAGTTTATGGGTTATTGATTTGACAAATGGAGAGACCCCACAAACTAATACAAAACACTCAATGAATAATATTTGAGAACGAGAGTTTTTATATGAAGAGAGTTTGTTTTTCTTGCACCCATTAATTCGAGCCAAGCCAAGTTTAAAGGGACTTTTGTTTTGAAACCCTCGACATGCCTGAAGTTTGTTATGTCATAATATTTCATGTATGCGATGCATATTTGGACTTATGGTTTGAATAAATTGGCTATTGTTACAAACTGATGTTGCTAGTTCAAATTTGGATTTATTGATTGAATAGTTAAATCGATGAGGAAAAAACTTAGGTTTTATGATGAAGTTGGCATTTGAAACTTTTAATAAGAAGTCAATAATTGATGAAGTTGGTTGTTGAATAACAATCGTGATGTTTGGTCTCTGCTGGGATTGATGTTTGATGGTTTGAACTGTGGAATAACTTTGAAATTTTAAATTAATTGCAGAAATGGTAGAACTACGTAATTGAGGAAAATCGTGAAAAATCATGTAAAGGTCTTGAACAAAAATGAAGAAATCGTGATTGCTTGGCATAGTATGATGAACAAAAGATAATAATATTTTAGATAATACCTGGGCTAGCAACAAAATTATTATTGAAATATTTTGCAAGTTATGAGTTGAATGAAGGATTTGGTAATGAAATAAGGAATTATGATTGGACTTTTGTTTAATCCCTTTGATTATATGTGGTTATAATTCAGCTTGTCATGAATGGTTGAAAATAGAAGATGATCATAAACTTTGTAATTAATGCATGTCAATTTACATTCCCTGTCATAAATAACACTTTTCGCTCATTACAATCCCAACTCATTTTCCCAAGTTCCCTTTTATTCCCATGCTTTAATTATAATTGTGTAAAATATTGAATTGCAAAATTAAATTGATCACAAGAGAAATATTTAACTTGTTCAAGGTTAACTCTCCTTTATAGCTGAGATAATGAGGTTTGAATTGGGTGCACTTGATCATAAGGAGTTAAGGAAGCTGGCCATGGTAGTGAACAATCCATTTTACATTCCTGACATACTTACCATTTTATGCTCATTACAAATCCGGTCATTTAATCCCAAAGCTCTTTACAAATCCCTGTTCTAAGTGATTGCTAGATTTGAGAGCATGAATTGCATGATGATTGCTTGCATATGTATTGTTATGAACATAGCCATGTTTAAATTATTTTTTTTTGCAAAGTTTTAGATGAAATATTAGTTGAACTTTGGTTCCGATTTGTGTATATGTATATCAATATGAGATTTTTCAGCAGGGGCAGTCATGGCAGGAGAGGAAACAATAGAGGCAGAGGATTAGGTCCTTGACAAAGGGGTAATAAGAGGCTCCAATTTTCTATACATTTTGATACATATTCAGATTCAGAGTTCAATTAGTTGTTGTAGACACGTTTCCTCAACTTGGTTGACCAATAAGTCTATAGACCTCCACTTCTACTTGAGAACCCTCATCCAAGCATTGATATTCCAGTCCAAAACCATGCTTCCACTCCCTTATAGTTAGATCTGAACATGATGGCTGGAAAATTTTTGTACATCCTCTTTCTGGACAGTCACATGGTTGGGAAAATATTGATCACCCTCAACAACCTCCTTTCCATGCATGGCCTACCGCTCCTTCCTTGCATCAAAAACCTTTATCCCAAGCCTCACATTCCCATCATTCCAAGACCAAGATCAGTGAGCTTGAGGATAGTCCGGAAAAGGATAAATTAGTAGCAGCTGAGTCTAAGTCATCACATGAGTCATCGCATTCAGTCACTTCACATGTGCAGGGAAATGATAAGAAATCTGCTAAGGAGGGTTCATCAGTTGGGAGAAATGGAAAAGTTAAAAGTAGTCATGGAAAGAGAGGGGAGGCCTCTCACAACAAATATGTTTTTTCATGATTTTGTTGGTTTATAGTGGCATCTATATATGAACTTATTTGCACTTCATTTTGGGACAACTCATATTTTTGACAGTTCTATATTTTGGGCAGCCTTATGTTTTCTATGTTGCATGTTTTGCAAAGATTTATATAATGGTTAAATTTTTATAAATTTAAATGATTATCATACAGAACGACAAGGGGATTCTTATGGACATTACATCTTATGCATGAAAATGACATGGGTTGTATGATGTGGCAAGCTGACGTGTCTTGCATTTAAGGTGGAAGTTATAAGGAGGAAATGGTTCATTAATTTGGTCTAAATGAAATAGGGGTCCCCACTTATTAGTTTTATTTAGTACCCTTATCATATTATTATTATTATTATTAGTTTTTATTAATTTTCTTGACAACTCTTCTATCCTTGGAAACCCCATGGAGGCTCCCATGTGTGTTTTCTCTGGGCTCCCATTCTTTGGAATGGTTGCAGACTCCCCTCATCTCAGGCTCAACTCTGGGAGACAATTTTCCTTTACCGGTTTCAATGAGCTTTGACCCATCGGTGTTTTCATACTATAGGACAGTGGTCATTTTCTGGATCCTCCCCTAGAGACCAGTGAGGGGTTTAAAGATTGGTCTATGGCTATTATCGAAGTTGGAAATCTTCCCCTACTCATCAATAATGAAGGCGATCTACAAGAATCGATTGAATTCATAGAATCCCTATTAGAAGAGGCACCAGACCATGAAAATGAGGAAGGTCACTTGCAGGAGATTTACCCCATAGGATTGGACCAGAAAGTGGAGTGGCTCTAGTAGTAAGAATCCCTGGTTCAGGAGCACCCCGTCAGGAAGAAAGGCATAGGAAAAACAATTGCATAAAGTCAATAGGATAAGTAATTAAACTGGTTTTGGGGCTAGATATTATAACATCATAGGTGGTGGATATGACATCTATAACAATTGTTGGGAGAGTGTGAGGAAGACGTTTTGGCCTCAAAACCCTAAAGGATCTCCTGGTCTTCAACACTATCCTCGCTCCTCGAGGTGCAAACCATTTTTGGGGAACTTAGAGTGTCGAATGCCTCATAAGAGGTTCCCTAATGACAGTTCTTTCTTTCAACTAAGGGGTGTGGCGAGTCAAACCAACATGATATTATCTTCCTCCAGGAAACTTTGGGAAGTGAAGAATCAATCATCTCTCTTGGAGTCCCTTTTCAAATAATGGAGCTTTATAGTCCAACAGATGCAAAAGGAAAATCAGGGGGCATAGCTATCATATGGAATACTAGATCAATCAAGATCCAAAACACTTGGGGTTTTGATTCAGGCCTAGGGATGGGAATTTTCTTGGAAGATCTAGGCACATGGATAAAAATGATAAATGTCTATGGGCCCTACCTAGATAGAATCCCCTTGTGGGATTTGTTGCTCAATAAAACTTTTATGAAGGGTGAAATTCTTATCCTAGGAGGAGATCTAAATTTCTCTATGGGGAATGGTGAAACTTGGGGTCTTAGGGAAAGGCCAAATCCATAATCAAATTTTTTTTTTATCACATCTTGGGGGAAAAGAAATTGATTGATGTGGAATCGATAAAACTTAAGCCTATTTGGAGAAACAAGAGGATTGGGGAAGATTGAATAGCTAAAAGAATTGACCATTTTTTGGTCTCAAAAAATCTTATGGAACTCTCTCCGTAGATAAGGCAATGGGTGGGAAGTGGAGGAGATTTAGATCACTTCCCGATTTACTTGCTAGTTGCTGGAGGAACTAAAAAACCAACCAACCCTTTAAAGTTTAACCTGCAATGGTTGAAGGAGGAGATCTATCAAGATATGGTAAAATATCAATGGACTCCTTTTACTCATAGTGCTAACATTCCAACTACAGTGCAATTTGCAAAAAATCTTAAGAGGATAAAAACAAAAATGATGGAATAGGAACGAGCCAATAAAGTGAGGGATGAACAAGATATAAAGGAAATTGAAGCAAGGCTGTAGGATGCATATGCTTAAGAAGGTTGGGGGTATATTAATTAAGAATCAAAATAATCTATGCAAAGTTTGGAGAAGAGAAAAAGACAGTTGCTGGAAGAAAGAGAAGCAACTTGAAGGCTAAAAAGTTGTGTCCTTTGGTTGCAATGCGGGGATGAAAAAACCAATTTTTTTTAGGCTTATGCAAAGGGAAGGAATCTCACAAATGCTATCTGGAGTCTAAATGACCCCTCATGAAGCTCTGTCTCCTCTTTTGATGGATTCGCCTAGCTTAGAAAGAGTCATTTCCAAATCTTGTTTAAGGAGGATGAAAGAGTCCCCTTTGCATATATTGTCAGGATGGCCTTATTTTTTCCAATATTTGTAAATGAAGAGGATATCAAGGACCTTATGACCAAGGTCACGAAAGAGGAGCTCAAGGAGGTCCTTCATAGCTTCCAGAAGGATAAAATCCTGAGCCCGGATGGATAGACTATTGAATTCTTCTTGGGTTTCTATGAGATCATTGGTATGGATATTTTGAAAGTAGCGAAATAATTCCACACACAAGGTCATATGCATGCTCCCCTCAATGCCATTTTTGTATCTCAAATCCCCAAGTCGAATGACCCCAAATCATTAGAGGATTTTAAACCAATATCTCTTTGTAATTGCATCTATAATGTGGTAGCCAAAGTAATTTCACGAAGAATAAAGTCTATTCTTTTAGACAAAATCTCCAGAGAACAATTTGTTTTTTTGGAAGGAAGACAAATTCATGAAGCTATAGGGGTGGCACATGAAGCGTTACACAACATTAAAACATGTAAAGTAAAAGGAAGATTGTTAAAGATTGATCTATCAAAGGCATATGACAAAGTCAGTTGGATTTATATCTGACTCCTACTAATCCACCTTGGGTTTGAGGTTCCTTTCATCAATTCAGTGATGATTTGTATCTCGATTGTAGCCTTTACGATCCTTATAAATGTGGAAACATCAGGTTTTTTTCACTCCGAGCATGGATTTAGACATGGATGTCCACTCTCACCGCTCCTCTTCCTCTTGGTAATGGAAGGGATAAGCAGAGAAATTGAAAATGCAAAAATCCAGGGGATTTTCAAGGAATAGATATTACCCCTACCCTTTGATTAACCCATCTCCTATTTTTGGAAGATTTGCTGATTTTATGTAATGGGCTCAGAGGGGATGTAGAAAAATTGGAATCAATTATGGAGCTTTTTGGACAGGCGATGGGAATTAAAATTAATGACGAACTTCTTTTCTATTGGGCCTTCTTTCCCTATGAGATGCGAGAGATTGATATCGGCCTAAAATATCTAGAATTTTAGTTAAATCCGAACTTCTATAGAAAAGCAGATTGACACTGGTTATTAGCCAAACTGGACAAGAGGATAAAATCATGGAGTTTCAGATGGTTATCTCGAGTAGGTAGGATGGTTTTAGTAAAATCAATGTTAGAAGCAATTCTAGTATACTGGATGTCTCTGGCATGGATTCCCAAAGGAATACTGGAGAAGATTAGGAGGGTTTACTTCAAATTCCTATGGGTTAGAACTCAAGAGAAATATGTTTTGCCTTGGGTTAAATGGGATCTTCTAGCAACCCCAAAAATGATTGGAGGATGGGGGTTAAAAAACATCTTCATGTTCTCCAAAGCTTTGGAAACCAAATCAAGTCGAAGTCTGATCACTACAAAAAGATTTTGGACCAAGGTGATTACTCATAAATATATACATCCTTTGTTGGTGGAATAATGGATCAAAAATCCAGTTAAAGAAAGTACAAATTGCTCAATTATTTGGAAGGATTCCCTAAAATCTTTCCCATTAATTGAAGAGGGACTACCATGCAGAATTGGGAATGGCACTAAGCCTCACATCGAAATTGATCCATGGCCAGGAAGTGGTGACAACCACCTTCTTCCTATCACTCTAGTCCAATAGCTGAACAACCAAGGATTCCACTTTCTCAATCAAATTGCTGATCCGATTCGTACTACCATATGGAGTCAAGAATGGAAAGATTCAAAGATCCTCGGATTGGAAGGTGGTCTCTTAGATCGATGTGAAATTTACAATAATGACTTTAAAAGAGCCCATATCTAGATAACAAAGAGGGAAGATGAACTTGTATGGAAAAATGCTCCACATGGTGTATATACCCTGAAACTTGGCTAGTCACAACTCAAAATTGCCTTGCTTCAAAGGGAGTCTGTATGGTGGTGGCGGGGATTGTGGAAAGTGAAACTCCCACTGAAAGCTCACATTTTCATGTGGTGTCTAAATGTAAACAAGGTTCCTACATGGGATCAAATGAAGTGAAGGAAAGTTGAAGGCCTGAGCTGGTGCACACTATACAAATCAGAGGAGGAATCAATGACACATCTCTTCCTTCTCTTTCCTTTTGTCAAACAGATTTGCAATGAATGCTCTAGGGCCTTGGGTGGGAACTGTATATGGAAAAGAAATTATATTGAATATGCTTGGAAGGCTTGGTTGTCCAAGCCCTCCCATCATAACAACAAGACTCTTCCGCTAATCATAAATTGGGGAGTCTGGCTAGCCCGAAACTCTGTTATATTTTAAGACAAGTTCTCTCTTCCGGATATAATTGCAGTTTAGGGCCTAGGTATTGTCTCCCATTTCCCACAAGAAAAAGGGTTGAACAATGTTCATGTAGTTCAGGAGGAATAGGTGGATCACTCTAGGCCATGGGATTTTTTGGATGGAGCCTCTCAAAACAATGTGTAGAGGGGTAGTAGTCCTTTTACTCTCTCATAGACATATATTTAAACTTAAAATGGGATTGAGAATGGGCACAAACAATTATGCTGAAATGATGGCTTTAAAATTATTATTGCTCTTTGTGGGAAAAGGAGAAAATTCTCTTCAGATTTTTGGTGACTCGATTTTTGTCATAAATTGGACCAAGAAAGCAAAAAAAACGTCACAATATCATACTTCTCCCCTTACTTTATGAAGTTATCAGAATTCTAGACACTTTTGATACTTTCTCTCTTCTATAGGGAACATAACTCGACAACCGATGCACTCTCTAAAGAGGGCCTACAACTGGATTATGGGACGTGGATGATTTCAGAGCTTAAGGAAGATTTTCAGTTTTAGTTCTACCATAGACCTTTCATCGATTCTCCTGGCCCTTTGGGCACCTCTTTGTAGCGACTATCACTCTCTTTTTGGATATCAGTACCATGAACTCTGTCTTTTTTCTGTCTCTCAGATCGACTTGTTTTTCTCAGAGCGGTTTATGTTTTTTACAGCATGATTATCTTTGATACACATGGAAGGACTTGCACAATTTTGTATGAAAAATGAATCCAAACATATGTGGGCGGAGACTGAATCGGTTTCATTGTATACTCAACAACAATTTTGACACTTTTCTATTGGATAGTTTTTGTTAAGGCAATTTTTGTATTAATACCTTTTTGATTTTTTTCCATCACAACCATCCTCCCCATACGCATTATGGGGAAAAATACATGGATACATGTATTTCTACATAATGTAGATTTTGTTTCAATTTTGAAATAAAATTTAAGCTTTTTCCCTTGGAAAAAAATAATTCATTACTTATAAAATTAATCTTTTATTTTAATGTAACTACATTATGTAAATGATAATAAATATATATTAACTTAAATTGTATAAGTAATAATAATATATAATTGTTGTGAATTAGTTTAAATAACATCATTATATTTTGACTTATAAAAATATTTATATCACATAATAATAATGGTATTAGATATTAGTCAAATATAAACATAAATAAAATATAAATATAAACATAAATAAAAGTATCTATATAAAAGAGAGATTATGTATTAATTATAATTTATTTTTTTATAAAAAATTACACTTAGAAATTTGAAGATTGAAAAATTATTTAATAAATGAAATTGTTTATAAACTCTTTTATCTTTACATGTGGTTTATGAGGAGTTAATATTTTTGAAATATTGAGAGTTCACATAGAGAGCATCTTATAGACCCATTTAAGAGCATCACATATTATTACAAGGAATTGAACTCAGGCAGGAGAGTAACAACCATTTCTCCCAACTACCCAAACTACATCCAATACACAAATTGTTCATAAACTCTCTCTATATACAAACTTTTATATATATATATATTTTTTTTAAATCTAAACTATTTTTAATTTCCATATTTAAAAAACCCTTCCATTTAACAAACTTAACTGGTCTGTACCTAAATTATTTATACTCCATTTAACATATTTGAATGGTTTATAATAGGAAACTTTGCAGCCAGGAAAAAAAAATTACAGATTTCAATATTTCCCAAAAACCATGGTTTATTTTCATTATCAAAATTCAAACATCCGGATCCAACAACATTCACAGTGTCCATATTTGTGTCTCAGAATCCTAGAATTTTATTCAATATATGAGTAATGTAGACAATCTGATACTGAAAATCCTTATATAGATATCTCAGAATATGAGAATTTATTATATCATTTGCATGCTGAAAACCTTAAGAGATGCATGATCTGAGAATCGCCATAATAAAGAGCCTTCAGCGACCAGAGCCTGCCACAACAATATTAAGCAATATAAATTGTAAATCAAATTAGTTCTGAAGATTATTCAAATAACAGAACGAGCAAAAGGAGATTACAGCACTGTATTAAGCAATACAAATTATAAATCAAATTAGTTCTGAAGATTATTCAAATAACCTAACAAGCAAAAGGAGATTACAGCGCTGCACTTACAGGTGATGGCGGGAAGATTGCACTTAGCAGGAAGTGATATCACTGCTCTCACAGACTTGCAGACGCAGCCAGCACTGGTTCCTTTGAGAGCATCACAGCACTCAGAGGAGGGCTTGATTCCACGGCCAGCCAGTCCCACTGCTGAAGTGCATGGAGCCAATTTCTCCATGGCGTTTGAGCAGTCTTGAGCCTGCGCGACCGCAACTAAGAACAGTATTGCCAAGAGTGCGGCCAATTTAGCTGATGATCTGAGTGCAGCCATTTTAGGTAACGGGGCAAAGAGAGGAGGAGGAGGATTAGTATAAGGCAAAGAGAGGATTAATGAACGTGGAAAATGGGTGCTTGGGTCGCCCATATTTATACGTGTTTAGGGCAGAGACGCTCAGTGTGCGAGGAGCGTGGCTCGCCTGCCACTTCGACATGAAAATGGTGCCGAGGTCATTTTAATGTGGTGTCATGCTTCCAGTGTGAATTCAGGTAACTTAAATTAGTTTTCACGTCGAAACTGAGTGTGCGAGGCCTGTTAGGGTGGAGTAAAGTAATACGTCGAGAAACTTATTTATTTTTATTCCTAAAGGCTTACACCTATTGATAATGGGCACAATTAATCATCTTTTAATCTAAAATTCTAATTTTATGCTTATAACTTTGCATTTCTGAATACTTCCGTTACTTTGTTTACTTTTTCACATTTACTTAGTATGATTAAGAAATTACTTGTCTAACGATTGATTGACAGATTCACTGATTAAGAAAAATTAATATGTATAAAACTTTGCATTGCCACGTTTCTTGAGATTAAGCGTTTGTAGCTGGATGCAGTGGTAGCTAAGACAGTAGTAGGAAAGCTAGGCATCCTTTCAACAACTAACACAACCGCGTTACTGCGTTTTAGTGACCTATACCTTTCGGCGTTCTCCAGCCACTAATCAATGCTAGTTAAGTTCACTTTCAAATTTTGCAGTCGCAGCAATTTTGTAGAAAGTAGTAATTTCATCTGATAAAGGAATAAGTTGTTCGCAATTTAATTTTCAAAATTGTCACCAATAATTCACTTTTAAGTCGAAATTATTTATTTAAATATTGTTGCAACTTAGGAAATTATTATTAGTTCTCTTCAGGTTAAAGTTTACTCATTACATCATTACAGGTTGCAAGTTGATGGATATATAGTTATAAACTTAGGAAATTGAAATGATTACTATATAATATATGATCTAGATGGCACAAACACAAGTACATGGACTATATAAATATGGAATATATAAGTTGAAATTTGTGAAATTGTTCAATTAAGTTTATGGATTATATGTGTAAACCTAGGTTGCACTAGTTTTTGGAACATGGGAATCTTGGGAATGTGATAAGAGCATGTTAAGTTGGAAGGGAAAATAATATATATTAAAAAATATAAAAAGTGTTTTAGATTATAATGATATTTATAAAATTAAGTTTATGGATTATATGTGTAAATTTAGGTTGTACTAGTTTCGAACATGGGAATCTTGGGAACGTGGATATGAGCATGCTAAGTTGGAAGGGGCAAAAATATATATTAAAAAAATATAAAATGTGTTTTAGATTACAATGTATGGAGATAATGATACATTTTAAATCTTATTTCAATAAAATTAAAGGTCAATCTAGAACAACGTTAATCCAAGATAAAGTTGCCCCTATTGCAACAACTACAATATTGAAATTACTAATTTAATTTGTACTAATAATTATATGAATATTTTTAACACAATATTGAAACTTTAATATCCATAAAGATTAAATTAGAAAATGTGAAACAAAATTTAAAATACCTATAAAATTTTAACATCTTCTTAAACTTAAACTTTACATATATAAACTTCAAACATCTTTGTAAATTTGAAGCATTATTCTTGTTTTGATTGGAAAAAACTAAATAGTACTAGTCTTGTAATATGAAAATACAATAAAAGTCAATGATATAGTTGGTTGATAGCAACAACAGAATGGAGCAAATGCTTGCCATGGATATGGTATTGATTTATTGGACTTTTGGACTTTCATGTTTAGTCTGGGCTTGAAGGAAAACATAGATGCATTAATTTTTTTTCATATCCACAACTATAAAGTGAGTATTATTAAGTTTTTTTACTTAAATAATTTTTAAATAATATTTAGTGTAGTTTGGTCTTTGTTTTATATTGATATTTTAAATAAACATAATGAAAATATTTGTAGGAAATTATGTATTTGTAATAATGACATACAAATATTTACATTTTAATTTGAAGCTTTCTATTTGGGAAACTCGTTCCCAAGCTCCTATTTTCTTGATGTTGAAGCTCCCATAAAACTCCCAAAAAACTTCCGAACGAATTGGGGATGTTTCATATCATTTCCCAAACTCACAGATAACTAGTTTGGAAGATGCTCGAAATACCAACTGTGGTCTAAACTAAGAAAAAAAAATGAAGAAAAGAAAGTTCATTGAAATTGTAGAATATTAGAGATATTTATAAAAAAGAAAGTTATGTAGAGAGAAGATTCTTAGTGCACTAGATATTCAAGTCTTCAATAAATTTCGATATTAGTAAAATAAACTAAAAATTAGTTTAAATTTATATTAATGAAGGAATTATAAGTGTAAAGAGGGATTTTTTTTTTTTGAGTGGTGGAATCATCAAATAGTAGGGCAGGTACTCACATGACACGAGTAATACCACTATAACTTCTAGGTGTGCCCACAATGCCCCATAAGCGACACACAAGGTAAGACGAGTTTCGAACAAATGACTTCACATAAGGGACACTCCATCACCGAATACCCTACACCCTTGGGAAAGAGGGAGATTGATTTTTTTTTATCATTTAAGATGTATTTAGATTAGCTATAATCTCACTCAATTTTTTATTTATATTTGGTTATAGTATTATTAGTATTATTTCTTATAACTATTGTTTCTTAAACTCATAGATGTTGACATAAGTGTAACCTGTGTGACAACATCTCTAGCATAATGGGTTGTGGAAGTGCCTTTCAATGCAATCATTGGTTAATACCATTAGGCTCATAATAGGCATATGAATTCAAAGTGGGATTCCATACCCACTAGCAATGTCCTATGGGAGATGTTTTAAGCTTGACAATGCTCACTATACCTCACCACATTCTGATATCCCAACATGCACTATATACACTCCTTGCGTAGGCCTTTAGACCACTTAGGAACATGTTAATACTTTAATTTGTTCCATTGTTTTGACATTTTTATAATTTATATTCAAGATCCACCTATAGGAATGTTGTTTTCACATTCATATCATCTACTTCAAAATCAAAATCTAATCATCTTAGATAAAATAAATCTAATAGAAGTTGATTTAGCAATAGAAAAAAAAATATCACTACAATCAATTCCCTTCACTTGGGAACATCTCTTTGCTACTAGGTGAGCTTTGTACATAGACTACCATACCTTCTACATTCAACTTCTTCTTAAACACCCATTTCCTAATAATATGTTTTATTCTAACTAGCAACTCAATTAGATCCCAAGCCTCATTTTTATCAAAGGAATCAATTTCTTCAACTATGGCCTTCTTCCAGAGTTTACTCTCCTCTAACTCCATTGCCTCCCTAATAGTTCTAGTATCATTATCAATAATAGATAGAAAAAAACTAGAAGGTATACCTTTCTAGTTGCCTTCTTTCTCGAATAGATCTCCTCAAGATTAGAGTTTGAGGTTCTTCCTCTTTTGGTTCGTCTTCTTTTGTTGAGTCAAATTCTTCACTTTCTAACTCAAACTCTAATGTCTTTACTCTTTTACATTCTTATTCTTCTTAAACACCCATTTTCTACCAATAGGTTTTTATTCCAATTGGAAACTCATCTATATTCCAAGCCTCATTTTTATCGAAAGCATCCATTTATTCAACCATGTCCTTCTAGAGTTTACTATCCTTTGAGTCCATTTCCTCCCTAATAGTTCTAGTAACATTTAATTTATAATAGATAAAACAAAATTAAAATGAAAATTACATGGGGTATACCTTTATAATTGCCTTATTTCTCGAACAAATCTCAAGATTGGAGTTCGAAGTTCTTCTTCTTCTGTTGAGTTAAGTTCTTCACCCTCCAACTCAAACTCTTTTATATTTGGTTCTTCTTTTCGTGGTTGGATTTCCTATTTGGGAATAAATTTAACTTCTTTAAATACTACATCTTGATTGTAAACAATATTCTTTTTTACTTGGTTCCAAAGTTTATAACCTTTTTATACCATATTTATAACCAATAAAGATACATTTTCATCTTTATTATCCAACTTAATCCTATTTTCCCTTCGAACATGCACACACGCATCCCAACGAAAAACTCTAAGATGTTTAAAAGAGTTTTTTTTACCAGTCCATGTCTCATGCAGAGTTTTGTCAACCAACACTAAAGGTGATTGATTTACTAAGTAACATGCAATATCCACTACCCCTGTGAAGAATTCCCATGATAACCCTGTACCACCGAGCATACTTATTTTCTTTTCCATGAATGTCTAGTTCATTCTATCTTCAACTCCATTTTAATAATGTGTGTATGGAGTAGTACTTTTCCTTGCTATTAAGTTCTTCTTAAATAGTTCTTTGAACTCTTTTCCATAGAAATATCCACCATTATCTGTCCTCAACACCTCTATTTTATTCTCTCTTTGGTTCTCTGAAAGAGACAAGTTAAACTCTTTAAATTTACCAAAACCCTCATATTTCTTTTGGAAGAAATTGATCCATGCGTTCGCCGATAAATAATTTTATGAATGAAACATAATACATAGATTTACCTAGTGATGGAATAGGGACAGGTCCAAACACATCAATGCCTATCAACTTGAAGATTCCTTTTTGTCTTGTAGCACCAAATGGGAATATTACCCAATTTTGCTTACCATATATACAATTTTCATAGAAATCTACATCTAATGATAAATTAAGCATACCTTCAAACATATATTTACCATGTAATTCTCAAAGACCCTTCTCTCTCCAATATGTCCCACTCTTTGATGCCATGACCTTGTCTTTTCTCTAGGGATAATATGGGTCTTGTATTCTTCATTGCTACGCTCAAGAACAATAAAACTGTTACAACCATTATTGATAACGCTTCTCAATAATTTGTACAAATTTCCAATCCAAACTCCCCTCATCAACATCATTTCTCCTTGAACCATATTGTAAGTTTCATTTTCAAATATATTACGCATGCCCACATCACTCATTTACTTATAAATATATGGTTTCTAGCTAGAATTGGAATGTGCATAACCCCATGGAGAGTTATAATCCTTCCATATTTGAGCAATAACTTGACCCTTCCTTATCCTATGATCTTGGTTGTTGATTCATCTCCTAGGAAAAAACCACCTCTATCATACTTTGAATATTCACAAAACCATTCCTTCTGAGGATTCATATGAAAGGAAGCATTTGCTTCGATTAACCATACATCATGATCTAAATGTGCACTTGTAGATGCCAAGTAAAGATCATGCACTTCTTTCATGGAGGTTTTTGTTTATGTGGAAGGGGGATAATTATATCCCTTACTTTTATTACCATTCTTAGATCTTCAATCTTTCTTATAATGCCCAACTTTATTGAATTTCCAACATTTCCTTATAGATTATCCTAGAGATTTAGATCTACTTCTATATATAGATCTCCCCCTTGAAGAATTATTTTTCCTCTATTGGGGATGACCTCTTATAGATAAAACATCCTTGTCCTCACCCTCCATAAAATTTCTCCTCATTTCCTTTGTTAACAAGGATACAACTACATCCTCAAATTTTAATGTGGATTGAGTAGTGCTATTAATTACTACAACTATATTATCCCATGAGTCTCACAAAGAAAATAACAAGGTAATAAATTATATTCTTCCTCCACATTAATATCAATAGAGACAAGTTGGCTTACTAGAGTATTAAAGGAATTTAGATTCTTCATCAATTGCTACAACTAGATTATCCCAAGAGTTTGGAAAAGAAAATGACAAGGTAATAACTTATATTATTCCTCCATCTTAATATCAAGAGAGACAAGTTGAATTACTAGAGTATTAAAGGAATTTATATGCTCAATCATGGCATCACCATCATCCATCCTAAGATGATACAACTTCATTCGAAGAAACAACTTGTTTACTGTTGACTTTGATTGATACAAATTCCCTAATTTATCCCATAACTTCTTTGCATTGTTATTCAGAGACATTCAACAACATTGTATCTTAGAGGTAGGTTTGAATCATACTTCTCACATTTCTTTCCATATTTTCCGAATATACTTTCAACATACTAGTAGGTTTTGTACCCGAATCCATGACAACTCACTATTCTCTATCTAAAAGAAAATATTCAAACTTTAGCTTCCATAACTCTAAACTTTGGTCATTAAACTTATTTATTTATGTTCTTGATCTACTTGCCATTTTTATTTACACAAGATTCACTACACAAATATCTCACTCAAAAACATGTTTATTGTAGACCCAAGATACCCTTGCTCTTCATAGAGTGAGCTAATTTTATGATCCTTAACCCAAGGCCACTAGGTATGATACTAACAATTCAAACCTAGAAACAAAGGAACCCCCATTAATCCAATAACCTCACTCTAACATCAAATGCATATTTTGATAAACATATGCAAGAAAATAAATACTAACATAATCTAAAACATAAGAATAATAAGAGTACATACACATAATACATAAAATATTTACCTTGGAAACCCTTAACTGAGAAAACCAACCTAAATGAGAGCTACACCTATCTATATATCATTGTATTAAACCAACCATTTAGAATACAAATACTTAGGTACTATATTACATCAAAATTCCTAATCTATTAACCCATATTAGATTACATACCTTAACTGAAACTAGTTTACAATGGGATGAAACCATTGGCCAAAATAATACATAATAGACCAATTTTTTTTTTAGTTTATCCTTCACCCTTGAACCCTTATATGGGGGCCCTATTGGCCCACCATACCCCCTGATTTGGGAATGTCCACCCCCACCCCCCCCACCCCCCCTCTAGAGATACTTCTTTCAAGGGCCAACCCTAGAACCCCCATTGGGATGTAATCAAGACTACCTGCAAAGGATACAACACATATCTAATATCACATCCATACACTTGGAATGAATTAAAGAATGAAATATTGTTCACATATGCACATGGATAAATTATTACATTTATACAAATCCAACACTTAATTAGGGGTTATGTCTTAGACAAAAGTGAGCAATAATGCACGAGACTACCTATTGGTTTTGATAGAACAAATAACATAACCTAGGGGGTTTTGCCATTTATATTAAAATAACATTGGGATGTAGAAGGAAACATATATATGTAAAAAAGGGAAAGGTATCAAGAAATTTATTATAAGAACCTTTAGCTTTTCCATCAACCATTGTTGAGGGCTTGTGTTGTTTCCCCTAGTATAACTTTTCATTTCTACTTTGGCTTACTCTAATTACAAGTTATATTGTTTGAAGCTAGGTAATATGATTTTGATATAGGAGATGTGATCCAGATTGGATCATTATATTATTTATCATCTATATCAGTATTTTATGTGTGGAAAAATTAGAGGAATCAACTTGTAGGACCATTTTGATGGCTGGTCCAAATTTGGAAATTTGGGTCCAAAAGAATTATGCAGAAATATTCCAGAGCCATTTCAGACATCAAATGACACTTTAATAGTTAAAAGAGCAATATTATATATTATACACACCGGACCTTTCCAGCGATGCAAGAATCACCTCAGCTGGAGTTCATTATAGAGAAGTTACTTATATCTCCCACAAGTTGACCTACCATATTGATCACTATGGTCTTGAGGTGGATTCCCGTTAGCCCCATTAAACATGTGGGGTTAGTCACGTAGTATATTTTCTAGAAAACTCTAGAATTTTCAAACTGAATCACTAATTGAGGGGGTTGAGGAAGTCAATAACTTAACCCTAGATGGTTGTTCAACAATGTTAAATATTAGATTGCTTGGGAGAAGGGGTTTCCATTCTATGTTATTGTATTTTGTTCCATAGCATATAAAAACAATTGTGATTCTGGGAAAATTATAGAGCAAGAATCACCTCAACTGGAGTTCGTATGAGAAAGTTATGTCTCCCACAAGTTGACCTACCATATTGATCACCATGGTGCGAGTGGATTCCACGTTAGCCCCCATTACTTAAACATGTGGGGTTAGTCACGTAGTATATTTTCTAGAAAACTCTAGAATTTTCAAACTGAATCACTAATTGAGGGTTGAGGAAGTCAATAACTTAACCCTAGATGGTTGTTCAACAATGTTAAATATTGGGCCACTAGGAGGAGAAGGGTTTCCATTCTATGTTATTGTATTTTGTTCCATAGCATAACAGAACAATTGGCAGTGGGAAAATTATAGATAATATTAGAGGGGGTTTATGTTTTGTGGTAACCTAATAGGCCACAAGTCTCAAGTAACTCTATGGAGAGTGCCTTCTCTTTTGTACTTTCATTATTTCCATACTAGAGAAAAGAGAGAAAACAACCTCACCTTCTAGTTGAGTTTTCTCCCGTAACGGTTTTCCAGAAAAAAATATTTGTGTTATTTTATGGATGGCATGTGATTGTATTTTAATGTTCTCTATTTTATGTATTTTATCTATTTCATGCATAAGCATAAAATCAATAACTAAATATTCTAGAATCTAAAGGAATTTAACCTTCATAGTGTAGATTTCAATTTTATTTATCAGATATGTTATGGCTAACTGTTCCAGTGGAATATCCACAGTAGTTTACAAATCATATTGGTATTATAGCAAGTTTTCTTAGGTTATTTGTGGAAAGTTGCAGGGATCCATAAAATGGATTAAGAAGAAGGTAATAGAACCCTGGCCATGGAAGGAGAGATATTTGAGAGGTTGGAAGAAAAGGTCGCCGATATCAATCGCAATATGAACCTCCTCATGGAGTCTCTAGCAATAAATATTAGACCGTTCAAATATTATGGAGGCTCTAACTCATAGATATGATCAAAGGGGATATCGGGAGACCAGGAAGATCCAGGAAATGAGTCACAGAAAGAACTAATAAAGAGTATCAGAGTTCGAGTGTTGTTAACCCTTTACAGTCCCTATTCAAGATGGAAGAAAATGTGGACATAAATCCATATCAAGGTGATATATATGCATTAAAACTGAATCATTGGTTGCGACAACTAGAATTTTATTTTATCATTCACCATATAGATGAAGAGAAAAATATTTCATTTGTTAGATTGAAGTTAGAGGGCCATACTTTAACCGGTGGGAAATCCATAAGGAAACACTTAGGTTGGAGGGTGATCCACCTGTAACTAGGTGGGGGGACTTCAAAACACTCATCAAGTCACAATTATTCCCTCTCGGGTATGTAGAGGACCAATGGATATGGTGGCACTACTTCAAGTAGAGGAAGGGGTAGAGTGTACACGAGTACACCATTGAGTTCAAAAACATGGCCATCATGCTGGGTATCTATCCTAAGAACCCACATGTACTCCTCAAGTATCTGGAGGGTATACATAGTCATTTGAAAAATCAAGTGATTCTTTTCAAGCCAAGGACAATGGATGGGGCATGTGTACAAGCACACTATCTCGAAAACATAAGCCAAAATAAAGGGAATCCATGTGGTTCCAAGAAGAAAGAGCACCGAGAAGATTCCAAGGAGGGTAAGAAGAAGTGGAAAGGGGGAAACAATAAGAACACAAAAACCACTACACATCAGTGAAACTATCCTAAAAATAATTGCAATCATTGAAACATTGATGGCCACACAGAGGAAACGTGTTGGAAACTACATCCAAAGATGAACTCAAAGAACTGTAAGAAGGACAGAAAGAAAAACAATAGTCTATCCACATATTCAAGCAATCAAGTTGAAAGTAGCTGATATGTGGATGAAAATATTGTTCCCACATCTGTGCAAAAGGAGGTGAATCTGAGTAGCCTTCATCACCAGGAAGCGAAGGAGATGACCAAGCTCTTCCACATCAAGATTCAGGTCAAGAAGACCATGATAGATGATCTGTTCGACTCTGGGTCATAGGATAATCTCATAGTAGCATATTTGGTCAACAAGCTTGGATTGGAGGTTTATAATAATCCTAACCCCTATCCACTATGTTGGGTAAAAAGTGATGCATAGATCAAGGTAACAAATTAGTGCAAGATTAAATTTTTTGTAAGTGTTGATTTTATAGATGAAGTAGAATTGGATTTAGTACCACTAGATGTATCCAGAGTAGTGTTTGGAATTCCTTACATGTATACGAGGGATGTTATATTCATGTGGAGATTCAACCAGTAATGCCTCATCAAGGATGGGAAATACTTCATCATCAATGTGTCCAAAGGTAAATCAAAGCATTCATTGGTATGTGCCAATCAAGCTAAGATATTGAATAGTTATAACAAGAAATATGTTTAACTTTTTCTAAGAGAAAATCAGTATGGTGAAGTGTCATTAAAAGTAGAGACATCCCTAGGTTTACTAAAGAGAATAAACATCAGATGGAGAAGTTTCTATAGGCATACAAAAAAGTGTTCCAGGAGCCTAAAGAGATACCACCTAAGAGGGAGGTGGAGCAAGAAATCCAATTATTGAAAGACTCCCCCTGCTGAATATTGGGCTATATAGATAGTCTATTCTGGAAGAAAAAAAAGTAAAGAAGAAGTTGCAATAGTTGTTGGATTAGGGTGTGATTCGAATAAGTACCTCAAGTTGTGGGTCACCCATCATAATTGTGACCAAGAAGGATGGGACTTGGAGAATGTGTATCGATTACAGGGAATTGAACAAGAATACACTCAAGAATTAATACCCTCTTCCCAAGACAGATGATCTATTGGATCAACTACAACATGCCAAGTACTTCACTTAGTTGGATTTGAAATTGAGATATCACCAGGTACGAGTCAAATAAAAATATACCTGGAAGACTTCCTTCAAGACATGGAAAAGTTTGTATGAATGGTTGGTTATGCCATTCGGTTTATGCAATGCAACAACTACATTTATGAGACTAATGAATGCTGTTTTATTCCCTTATCTAAAATTCATTTGTTATTATCTATTTGGATGATATACTGGTTTATATTGCTTCCTAGGAGGAGCACACCTCACATCTTATGCAAGTGTTATAGACCTTGAAGAAGCACCATATGCTGTCTAATCTCAAGAACTATGAGTTTTCTCATTAGTATTTTGTGTATCTGGGGTATGTGATCATGGGAAGTGAGCTCAATATAGATCCCACCAAGATGGAGGCCATCATGAAATGGCTGGTTCCCACAAATTGCACATAATTTATGAGATTTGTTGGGGTAACACAATACTTGCGGAAGTTCATAACTTCATTTTTAGTAGTAGATGCACCACTCCACACAACAATAGTAGAAAGTACGAGTTTTAAGTGGGGGAAGAATCATAATAATGTCTTTGATGAGCTGAAAAGAATGACTAGTCAAGCACTAGTTATCGTGCTACCAAACATGCAAAATCCCTTCGAAGTGGAGACAAATGCAAGTGGGCATGGAATGGGAGTAGTTCTTGAATATTTTTAATGACAAAATGATAAATATTTCATTCACACATTTTTTCAAACACTTGACTAACCTGATATCTTATTCTTTAATAAATGCCTTTAAAACAAACAGCAGTTGAAAGCTAAAATTCTTAATTCAAGCAAATCACTGATCCATACTATGATAATGCAACAAGTAGACAAGTGATTTTTCACTACTACATATTGAAAAATTTGTGACGACTACTTGCGACGAAAGTAACCTTTTGTCGCAAAACTGAAGATAAAGAGTTGAGTTTTTTTTTTTTTTACAAATCCAGCCCGAGTTCATCGCTCTTGCGACGGAACCTTTGGATATCGTCGCAAGAGAGACTAAACTAGATCTACGTCACAAGAGTGACGCACGCGAATATAGTAGACTCCCATCTCTCTTGTGACGACCTTTGGCTATTGCTACAAGAGAAATGATTCAATGATGACCGTTACATTATTTGACGAAGTCAACATTGACTGTTACACTGTTTGGAAAAGGCAACATTGACTTGGTCAAATTTCTTTGCTCTTGCGACGAAAAAAATATCTATAAATATTTTTCAAATTAGAGACGTTGCGACAATCTAATTGCTATACCAACGATGGTTCAGAAAGGGTATTTTTGTGCAGAAGAATATCACAGAATATTAGAGGTGGGAAAAAAAGTAAAGCGAGTGAAAAGGGTGATGGTAGATGTTATTACCCTTGCAAAAAATGTTTCCTTACATGTCCCGTAATAATTTTAATAGCAACAACTACAAAACATTGTAGGAAATATGGTCACATTGATGGGGGATCGAAATAATATCATTCCGTGGTAATTAGCTATATATTCATTATCTTTTTTTATATTGTCAATTTTATACAAAATTATATATATGTATATATATATTGTTTGAATATTTGTTATAACACACACTAATTTTGCATGATTGTTTGTAATTATAAAGTTAGAGTTGCCCTCTAACTTTCTGCAGAATATTGCACCAAGTAGTACTAATAGAAATGATGTTGTACAAGTTGATCAAGAACATGATCAAGCAAATGATGATCTCATGGAATAAGATGATGGGACAAATCAAGTTAATGATTCCATGGAAGAAGATGATGGGACAAAT
>SNQJ01S0121619.1:37382-47711 GCA_010110895.2 Picea sitchensis | reverse complement strand
AATATTCTTTACATTAACTAGTTATTTGTTATGTTGTAGATTGTTAGGTGAATTTTTGTTACCATCGTCAAATATTTTACCTCGCACATATCGATATTTGAATTCCATTATGAAAGACATTTGAATGGATTATCAAACTATAGATGCATGTCCTAATGATCATATTATATATTATGGACAACATGCTTCAAAAAAAAAATGCCCACAATGCCTTATCAGTAGATATCGAACCGATCAAGTAACAAAAAGGGTGCCTCGAAAGTTTCTTCGTCATATTCCCATAATTCCACGTTTGTAGCGATTGTTCAAGTGTGAAAGCATAAGAAAATTTATATATTATCATGCACGTAACATAAGTGGAGATGGTGTTATTCGAATGCCTGCCGATGATTATGTGTGACATCCCCAAAAATAAAGTATTTTTGAAATTTAAATTTGCTGGAAATTTATTCCGTTTTTAGTAAATTTGAATTTGAATTTTTTTTGCCATTTAGGGCAATTCTGAATTTCGAATTTGACAATTGTAATTAATTATTATGACTGTTGGGAAGAGACCTGATTTGACCCAACTAACAAATTGACTATGACACTTGTATGAAAACATAATATTTTATATTGATTTTAGGAGGACAAATGGAACAACCATGTTAAATCTAACTGACCATGACTCCATGAGTAGGGAACATGTTGGAACTACCTCTAGGCTGATTGTTACAAGTGGCAAATCAATGATTTGGCCATTAGCAGCCCCTGAAAATCAGGGATTTAGAAAGCTGCGAAAATTCCCAAGGGAGGGAAAAAGGACCTAGGCAAATTGATAAATAACATATGTGAGGAGGCAAGACACTGCCAAGTATGCTGGGAGAGAGACTATTGATTTTTACTTGCTGTTATGAACACTACTGAGTGAGTGTGAGGCAAGAGGAATCTACTGTAATTGAAGGACATTGCTGAGGAGGAGTTTCCAAGTTTGCTCTCATGGATTCATGGTCAAGCTAGGGGGTGAATTGGGAAAGTGAGTTTGGCTGCCCTATTCTACGGTTGGGAGGAACGTGGATGTTCCCTTTGTCGTTCCCCGAATTGGTTCAGATATGTTAAATTCCTCCTTATTTGCTTGAATGATTTTGGGTATCTGTTATTATGCATCTGTTGGTATTAAGCTGAAATAATTTTCATGGATGATATATGTTCCTTTGAATGAGGTTATAGTCAAAAGTTAAAATTCTAGGGAATAATTACCTATGTAAAACCTGAATTGGACAGATCAGATCTATCTACATGAATACATTCATTTCTGTAACTGAAATGTTAGGAAGATTTGTCCATAAATATTTGAAGTTGAGTAATTCTGTATATAAGTTACATATCAACTTATATATATGATTACCGTTTATTATCTGCTGTAGGAACGATTGTATCTATATGGTCCCATAGGTCATATGTTGGAAAATCAACTATTATATTAAAGGAATAGACTTATATTACTACTATATTTGTCACCCATTGTCATCACAGGTTCCACATACAAGTGTGCAGGTTAGAAACAACACATATCATCTGTAGCGGTAATAGAATTGAATCTGGACAATGAGCTATATTACAAAAAAAAACTATTGTGTTTTAGTCAGGCCCATGATAGAGCTATTCTGCCCGAAGCATTAAATTCATCATGCAAATTTTTGAAACTTCAAGTCCTGGAAAACCTTCTACCTGTCATAATATCATCATGAGCCATATGACTCTAAGGGGTTCATTTCTGTAGTGGATTTTCAAACCTGTGTAAACATTTGTAGGAAACTGGAAGAATTTCAAAAGTATTATATCCATTTTAACTGTACAGATTTAAAGGCCTTATTAATTTAACAATAAGGGGTTTACGAAGTATCAAACAAAAACTTATGACTGCATCTATGAATTTATATGTGTAAATGTTCATTCAGAAATCATTATAATAGATGGCATAGAATTAGTTCCAGAATTTGGAGTACACTCAGATCGGACACAATAGAAAGATAGGTCTAAACTATTACGAATCCAGGTTAAACATTACAAGAGAAAACACGGGTGATTTATTTACCAACACGCTTATAGGTATGCCTAGGATCTACGATGCCAAAAATGAATTGAAGTAAGGCTATAAAGCACCATCCACAATCCTTTTCATTTCAGAAATGTTGAGAAAACAATTCTAGCATAGGAAAGATTTCAGTCATAATTTACCTTCGAATAATACTTAATACAAGTCACAGTAAGAAATCGGTTTAATCCTTAGGTAGTTATACAAATTTAAAGTCGACTCTCGGAACTCGACAGTGAGAAGGAGAAACGAAGCTAACACACAATGAACCAATTACAAATTGAATGCTTCTACCATTAACTGTCTAGGCCTTTTCGGCAGGGGAAAAATGGAACCCGAGTACCTATTAAGGGGGGGTGGAATCTCCGAGCGTGTGTCCTCGTGTGGTCGAAACCCCTGCACAGAGTTGCGAGAAAATACCTTAATTTTTTTTCAACAAAAATGTAAATAAAATAAAAAAGGAATCGAGCAATATTAGGAAAGAGAGTTCGTCAAAGTAATACTTAACTTAAGTAGAGGGATATGATTATCCTTTGCCATCGCTATGATCCATGTATTTCTACAGACCCGAGAGGGGAAGAGGAGTCCTAGACTCCCTGATGGGTACCCTCGCAAAACCAAAGGGGCCCATCATTAGCGTTAAGAGTCAATGAATAACCAAAACAAGAACATAATCCAAGAACCAATACACGAATGATGGAACATGACCAATCTGCATAAAAACATAAACTCAAGAACCATCTTACAAAAGAGATAAAGAAACAATAGAACTATCTAACACTTTGCAAATAAGTTTTAAGGAAATGAAGGAGGTTGACATGGTGCCCAAAAACCCAAACGCGCATGCCTGGTAAGACACTCAGAAAGAGCAAGGGGGCACGCAGAACGAAACCGAACATATTTAACTTCAATTAGAGTATAATCCCTGCTTAAGGGTTTGGCCATCTACTATTCTTTCTAGGAGACTCTCAAATAAGGAAAAAATCATAGTCTTACGTGTTATCGAAGAGTATTTTGTATAGACCCCTGTTTTTCCAAAACCTGGATAGAAAACAACTTGCTAGAGAGGTTCCAATATCAAAATAAATAGGCTCAACATACATGTATGTAAAATACCCTAACCCATTTAAACATATGATTTTATTTTCGACGAAGCTTAACCGAGAATAGTAATAAAATAATGGAGAGCCCAGGAGGAGGGAAAGAAGGGCCTACGGGATAATACCAGAACAGTAAGCCGAAATGACTAAAACCTACAATATTTTTTATTTATTATGGATACATATTGAAACATGAGAAATATGGGGAATGCTCCAAGCCACCATCCCCGTACACTGTAGAGTCAAGAATAGAGGAAAAAATGCAGGATTCAACTCAGAGTAGATTGGCACAAGGATGAAAATGAATCATGACTGCTACCCTAAAACACGAGCCCACGCATATTGAATGTGGTGGGTATAATGAGGAAATGCACCATGTGACAGCAGTGAAGTGGAGTGTTCGGGTTGGAGGAGGGTACAGGGTGACTCTCGTTTTCCCATCTCCATTAATGGATGGACATAAAATTAAATTCGACTGTCAATACACCTAGTCATAGTTAATAAGTTAAGAGGACAAGTAAGGATCTCCTCAGAACCCTTTTACCACTAATTCAGTTAACGCCGGTGGTTGGAGTTAGTTAAACCGAGAAGGATGAATCATCTGCCACCTTGGGGGCTCGCTTCCAACCAAATAGATAATTGGGTTACGAATTTAGTCAACAGGATAATTCCAAGGAATTCCTCGAAGTCCGTGGTCACCTTTATCCAAAGAAGAACCAATAACTCTAACGTTAAAGAAAATATTTCGACCCCTTTCCTTGTGTATCTAAAGTTCTTGAGGCTTGAATTTTAGGCTTGTACTCATGTATGAGAGTGGACGTTTAATAAGAGGATGGAAACACTAACACTAGGCCTATGCCCACTTTCCGCTTTACTACAAAGTTTTAATATTCGACCACTTACGAAGATGAGTATAACTTAATGAGTATGGTAAACACTAGTTTTGAATCTGTAATGTTAGGAAAAGAAATTAAACACACAGGGTATTGCGATTTTGAATATTAAAGATTAATCCCCTTTTTATAAATCTATTATACAAACTTAGAGCGTAATTCTCCTAATTTTTTTTTATGACGAAATTGAGGATTATTACATTATGCATTTAGGGAAATTGAGGAAAAATGGGGAAATTTCAAAGATGAACCTCATAATGTTAGGCTTTGATTGGCAACTAACGATGTTAATCCATTCATAGAGCTTAGGTCTATTTATTCAGTGTGGCCTATTTTTTTTATCAACAATAACATTCCTCCTTGGATGTCAATAAAGAGGGAGCACATAATGTTGACAATGATTGTTCCAGGTATTTGTTTACATTAATTTTTTGAATGTAACATTTTCATTTGTTTCGTTTTTTGCATAATATCTTTTGTTTATTTATTTACTTATATATACATATCATGGTTATAGTAATTATGTGTAATTTCAAACAATTAGGTAAGTACCAAGTTAAAGATATGAATGTATATATTGAGCCTCTTATCGATGAGGAACTAAAGTTATGGGTTGAGATCACTATGCATGGCATGTATAAACCAATCGGGGAGAAGAAATTTAAATTCTGTGGAATATTTTTATGGACAATTCATGATGCCCCAGGACTAAACATTTTTGTGGTATGTAGCATTCTATTGCTCTTTAATACTATATAATTTTTTTAAAGATATCATGCTGCATATTTAATTTTTAAATAATCTCATCGTATAATTGACATTAATCCATCTGTTGCAGGTCTTCAAACAAAGGGTAAATTTGCATGTCCAGTTTTTGGTCCTAAGATGAAGTATCGTCATTCAAAAAGTTTAGGAAAGGTGGTGTTTGATGAGTATAGACACCTCTTCCCTAAGAACCATATGTATCGTACTATTGAAAAACATCTTTTCAACGGGAAAGAAGAGTTTGGTTTAAAACCACAAAGAATGACACCTCATCTATGGAGGTTGGAATATAATAGAAATCGTCAAGGTACACAATTTCTTTATGTTTCATATATGTAATGTTTTGAATGTTTATTTTAATCATTGAATTTATTTTACCGTATTTGATAATTATTTTAGTGATTTCTTTTATGCTTCATGAAGGCCACCATCATGAAGGTATTAATAATGGGCTTCCACGAGGAATGAAATGTTATCCCACTCAATTCATGAGGTTTCCCTACTATGAGGAGCTAAAAATAGTTCATTTGTTTGATATAATGCATATCGGGAAGAATGTGACAAAAACGTTATGGCGAATCATAGATGGTAGGAGGAATAAAGAAAAAATTGTCAAAATTTGTACTGACATTCAGGAAGCCAGTCATGCAATGTGAAGTTTGATCCAATCAAATACAGGTGGACTAGACTGAAATAACCTTCCATGGTTATTAACAAAGCAACAAAGAAATGATGTAAAATAGGTCATTCAAAGAATTAAATTTCCCACGGGTTTTGCTTCGAACATAAATAATATCTTAACGAAGAAAGGTGAATTTGGTGGGGTAAAAGGACATGATTGGCATACCTTCATTAAGGTAATAATTTTGGTATACATATTTATATATATTGGCCTTATACATCTTTTAAGTTTTTTATTTTTTTTCGTCTACTTTGGTAGAAACAAATAACGATTCATTTTTTTTATTACAATATGTTCTACCGCTATCTCTCCCAAATGACTTTGACAACAACATCAAACAAGTTATATATGATCTTGGAAAATACATGAGGTAAGTAGTTGTGATTTATATGCAAAATGTTCTTTCAATTTGTTGTTGTACTTAATGAGGGTTCTATGGTGGAGGGATATATGGTATATCAATCCATGGTGTATATTAGTTAGTATCTTCCTAAATTAGCAATACCAACTATGTATGTAGTGGATCACATTTTGGATGTGAACTCCATAAAAAAATTTGAAGATCAGGAGCACTTGTTGGGGAAAGGTAGAATGAAAAAAAATGAGAGGTAATATATTAATAATTGTGGAGATTTATATTAATACATATAAATTTTAGTTTTTTTGTGTATATGATCATATTCATTAATATATTAATATATGTTATTTCATAAATTATTAATATTTACCATGGAAATTATAACTAATATTTAATATTGGTGAATTATGATTTTTTGATTCAGTTGCTCAAGATTGGGATGCACTGTATTTATACATTGCAATAAATCTTGACTGGATGAATGTATGGATTGAAAGATGTAAACAACATCATGGCAGTAGGTTATCATGGCAACGACTATCTAAATTGGTTAGAGAAGCTCGTCGTAACGTAGATGCCAATGCTACACAAAGAGAAATTGATTTAGCATATGGTTTGAAAGATGGGCAGGCAAGCAAATTCATCCATTTTATTCAGTTATTTTATATTATATTAATGTGACTACATGTGTACTTATATATATTTTCAGATATTTTCCAAGTTATATAAATATGTTAATTTATTAATTGACAATGCATATTTTACATATATGGCATATTGCAGTTGAAACACCACAAGGCTATGTAGTGCAATGGTAGTAAATTTCACATCAAATAGTTGGATGAAACCAAGAAAATTCTGATAGTGGGATAACTGCAGTATTCCAAGTCACTAATGTTTCCTCTAGGAGTGACAAACATCCCCGATAATATGAAAATAGATACTATGGGTATCTGAATGATATACTTGAGTGTGGCTTTAATTCTTTCAAATTAGTTTTGTTCGATGTCAAATGGTATAGGTTATGAATGCATGAATGCAATGAGGAAATAACTATTATTCAACATTCGAACAGATTTCCGATGAATAAAACAACGATGTTTGAAAGAGGACATGATCGCTATGTTTTTCCAAGCCAATGTGAACATGTCTTTTACTCAAATGTTACAGGTGAAAGGGATAGGTCATTTGTTGTTAGATATGATCCAAGAGGAAGGCCAGTTAAGTATACTCATGTATAAGAAGAAGATGATATTGAAGAAGAAGATGATTCGCTAGATTAGAAAGATTCAAAAGATCATGCAAGGTTGACAGATGAAGAAGATCATGATCCAGGCATAGGAGAAAATGAAGTTCTTGATGATGATGTAGATGAAAATATGCTCGAAAATGACATTGATGACGATGATGATATCGTCAATCCTTTCAACACCATTTCTGAACCTGATGATGATATAGATTCCGAGTTTGATTAAGAAGAAGATACAAAATAAGGATGATTATACAGATGTTGAGTTGGATCAAGTATGTGACTATATCTTTTAATTTGTATGAATTATTCTCTTAAAATAATTTACTTATGTCATGGGTTAATTACATGTTTTTAAGTTTTATGCGACGTTTTTATATCCTATGTTATATGTTGTTTAATTATTATGTGAAACATGGAAATAGTCACCAATATATTAAAGTACGTGGTAAACTAACAATCTCATTTACAAACACATAATTTCATTTATCTTTAGTAATTTTTGTTTTTGTAGTTTCTATGCATGAATCTTACTAGGTTGCTTTCGATTATTTTCTATTTTATAGATTGGGTATTGGAGAATTGAGAGTGATGTGAGGGGGAGGGGAGGGGAAGGGAGGATCCATATGAGCTTCCACCTTCACATGGTTGGCCTTGTTTAGTAGAGGATAAATTATTCTTGAAACCAATAGAAGCTCATTCATTTTTATACCATCATGATCGTAGATAAACTATTCACATGTCTTAACAATATGGGAGAGTTTTTGGACTCAAATTTGATTCACACACCCACTTGTTTCCATCATCAATTTGACTCCCAACAACAAATGTCATGATCTAATTTTCCCAAACTATGCCCTAATTTTCTCAAGGTAACTGGGCAAAGAGAGGAGGAGGAGGATTAATAGAAAGAAAATAGAGGATTAATGAACGTGGAAAATGGGTGCTTGGTTCGGCCATATTTATACGTGTTTAGGGCATAGACGAGTGAATGAGTAGAGTATTATCAGTGTGCGAGGAGCGTGGCTCGTCTGCCACTTCGACATGAAAATGGTGCCGAGGTCATTTTAATGTGGTGTCATGCTTCGAGTGTGAATTCAGGTAACTTAAATTATTTTTCACGTCAAAACTGAGTGTGGAAGGCCTGCTATGATGGAGTAAATTAATACCTCAAGAAACTCACTTATTTTTAAGTTCACTTTCAAATTTTGTAGAAAGTAGTAATTTCATTGAGGAATAAGTTGTACGCAATTTAATTTTCAAAATTATCACTAATAATTCACTTTTAAGTCAAAATTATTTGTTTAGATATTGTTGCAACTTTGGAAATTATTATTAATGGTCTTTAGGTTAAAGTTTATTCATTACACGTTGCAAGTTCATGGATAAACTTAGGCAATTGAAATGATTACTATATAATAGATGATCTAGAGGGCACAAACACAAGTACATGAATTATATAAGCTTAAATTTGTGAAATTGAAATGATTACAATATAATAGACGATATAGGGAGTATAAAATTAAGTTTATGGATTATAGAGGTCTAAAATAAGGAAACAAATTAAGAAAAGAAAGTTCGTTGTCATGGGAAAGTTCATTGTCATTGAAATTCTAGAATATTAGACATTGAAATTGTAGAATATTAAAGAGATTTATTAAAATAAAATGTTCTATAGAGAGAAGATTCCCATTGCACTAGATAATAAATTATATTATGATATTAGGAAAAAAATTAAAAACCCATTGATTTTTTTTTATTAATGTAGGGTTTTAAGTGTAAAAAGGGATTAAATTTTTTTGATCATTTAAGATGGATCTAGACTAGCTATAATTTCACTCAGTTTTGTATTTATATTTGGCTAAAGTATAATAGGATGAGTGCAAGCTAATGATGGTCTCTCATGACAACCTGTTAACTTGGAGGGATTATTAAAGGTAATTTTACAATGAATTTGAATATGGTGTAAGAAGATGAAACTTAGGAAATTGAATTAGCTTTCAAAATATACAACTTTTATTCATAAATATTGTGAATAACTAGATCAAATTTTTATTTTTATTTTTTATATCGTACGTATCTGAGAAAAATTTATAGGAGAAATAAAAGAGATATGTATTCTAGGATTTTGATATAGGTGAAGACCAAAATAGATTAAAAATAGTAAACAATATTCATTTTAAAAAAAAAATTATATATCTGAAATCTGCATAGCTGACTTGATCTATGTCTATAGGTTCATCAACAACTAGATTATTTAGCCTATAGAAAAATAATGTCAAAGAAAAAGATATAGAGGGGTATTCACAAAAAAAGGTTTTTATCAATTTGCAAACCAAACCACTAGATTTGTCATCCCAAACCTAAATACGAGCCAACCAAGTCAGCATACACCTTGTCAATCCCGCCCAAAAAAATTGAATTCCAAAGAGTGCACATACGTTCTAGGAGCATGCACACGTTCTAGGAGCACACACATGCTCTAGGAACACACACACACACTCCTAGAAATAATTTATTTCTCCATCTTTTTACTCCCTCTCCTACATCTACCCCCCCCCTCTCTATCTCACTCTTACTCTCCCTCTCTATGCCCCTTGTCTGTCTCCTCTCTCTCCCTCACACTCCTATACATGGTAAGACCTAGACATGGAAATACTTAGACATCAAAATGTATGGAAATACCTAGAGATAGAACTTACCTTGACATGCCTCAGAGTCTCACATCCACTCCCTCTTTATCCCCCCTTCTTCCTCTCTCTCTCTCTCTTCCCCTTTGTCCCTCACTCCCCTATCTCTTCCACCCTTTCTCTCTCTCCTCATTGTTAGTTTCAGTCTTACTTTCTTTTCCCCTCTTTCTCTCTCTATTCCCCCTCTCTATCTCCCTGTGTATCCCCCCTTCCTCTCATTCTCTCTCTACCCCCCTTCTATGTCTCCCTCTCTACTTCCCTTCCTCTCACTATCCTCTCTCTACCCCCCTCTCTTTCTCCCTCTCCTCCCTCTCCCTCTCTGTCTCTACACCTCCTCTTTGTCTTGCTCTCTCCTCCCCTCCTCCCTTTCTATCTCTACCCCTCCTCTTTGTCTCTATCTCTCCCCCTTTCACACTCTCACACACTCTCTCCTCCCCCTCACACTCTCACTCTCTCTCTCTCTCTCTCTCTCCCCCATCCCACTATCTCTCCTACATGTACCCCCATCTCCTACA
>SNQJ01S0121618.1:37170-53780 GCA_010110895.2 Picea sitchensis | reverse complement strand
GCAGTTATTCTAGAATACGACATAGAAATTAAGCCCACAAAACTGATAATGATTTTGAGCTCAACATTCCTCCTTTCCTTGGCTTGCACCCAGTGTTCAACGTGGATCTCCTTCGCCCTTATTTCCCACCATTATTGGACACCTCAGACATAGCAGAAACATTTACACCAACAGAGATCATCCCCAACTACATACAACATGCATCCAGTGATAAGATTGTGGAAACAAAGATCAAGGGCACTCGACAGCAAAGGATCCATCTTTATCGAGTCGTCAAAGCAGGGCAGCGCCTGCACCAAGGCAAGTGGCTCACATGGGGCCAAATTTAACATAAATATCCTCATCTGATGGTGGAACTCAATGCAATGGAGACCATAGATTCCTAAGGAGGGAGGATTTATCCAGGTAGATATTAGTGGCCACCCACCTTTTCCCACTGGCTCAAAATAATTTTCTGGCAACTTTGACAATTTACTATTTTTAGCAGTTTTAACTTTTGGGGCCATTTTGAGGGCCTAAATGAAGGTATTTAAGGATCAGGATTCTCAGTGATAGCCAAAGGCATGAATGAGCCCCAAAAGTGAATCTCCTTGATGATACCTTTCCAACGGGCTATCATACGCCTAAAACGGAGATCGTATGCAAAAGTTACGACTCTGAGAAGTTGATGTACTAAGTTACCTAGACGTGGCCCATATGAATTTTGGTGCTCCATCTCCTAGGGTTAGTTTTTTGGATGTCTAAGGTTTTGGCATTCCTGTTTATTGTAAAAAGGCCTTCATATCCTCATTGTAATCATGTTCTTGCGAATGAGCGCAACAGTCACATCTCTTCTCAGTGATAAGCCACCACCATTCCAGCAAGCTTGTTTCCGCTACATTTTACAGTTTCATCTTATTTCCTTATTGAATAGAAAACCAATTTTATTGTATCTCTGTTATTTTGTGTTAAGCACCTGTTAATAATCTGTAGTCATTTCGTTTTGCTCATAAAATCCGAATCAGTAAGGTTATGCTGGAGAAATTCTAATTGGTTTTAGTTGTGAGAGTTGGGATACCTAGCTCGAGACAGAGAGTGGTGGCTCTACCTTGCAAGGCGAGATGGAAGCTAGAGTATTCTGGTTGTGGTTGTGCGTGGCCCCTAGTACCCCTAGCGTTGACTGGGAGGTACAGGTGAAGTCTCAACAATTGGAAAGAGGTAGGTTGGACAGAGAGCCTTAGCAGAGGAGCATCTCGCCTATGTCATCTTCAGTTACAATATTCTTGTTAAGATTTGTATTTGAAATTGAAGTTAAAAAATTTGTACAAGGTTTAATTATTCTTGCAAATTGTAAAGGATTTATAAAATTTGAGTTTGGCAAGTTTTCTTGATGTTGTGTGATTCATAATAAAATGTGAAAATGATTACCATCGAAATTTTAACTTGAATTAATAGAAAAATTTCTAGTTGTTGTCTACCATTTAAAATCCATGGAATTTCCATGAGTTGCTGCAAATTTTTAATTATTATTACATGGAATATAGATTGGTATGTAAACAGACACGATCGCCTACTCTGAAATTTTAATTCAAGAATGGTACTTTTTTTTTTTTCGGTCGCAATAGAACTGTAATTGCAATTTGAATTCTTGGACTCTTATCTTGCTATATGTTGATAAGTAACAGCGTGTGACTTTTGGGTCGATACCCTTGGTGACAATGTCAGTTTTGTAATCGTTTAATTGATCTAAATACATTAGTCGCCGGTGAAGTGGTTGCATGTGATTATCCGGTGGGTTGTACCCACTTATAGGTTACTTGCAAACAATCCTTCGATCTCTTAATGGCGATTTTCGTGTGTTCAGAGATTTATTCCGGGTTACTGTGTAAACATTCCTGGATTTTAAAAGGGAGAATTTTCCTGTGTAAGAATTTCATAATGGTTTCTTGTTTAAAAGCAGTTTGTTTTCCATACTGGGTGAAATACTTGTGTTAGATTTTAAATGTGGTTATTGTTTTCAACGAATTGGTGTGCCTTGGTTCTTCGTAGGAGAGTAAAAAAATTTCTCTGCATCATTATTGTATGCCTTCACGATTTGGGGAATATGTTTCTCTGGGTTACTGTTACGAAAATTTAGGAGAAATTTCGACCTTCATTGGTCTCTTGGTGCGTTGAAGAATGCAGAGCCATTTATTTGTTGTATTGATATTGCACATGATCATACCCAATGTACGTCTGAATTCCCTGCTATTCAATTTTGAATCAAAGGCAACTTTCCAATACATATAGGCTCGAAGCCATTACAACATACTCATTATGAACTTTATTCATGTTGTTATGAGAATTGAACCTTGGTGGGGAGGATAACAATCATTCCTTACAACCATCCAAGCTACACCCAATTGACAATGCATCCAACACGATATGGCTGAGATAAGATTTTATCTTAATTAATTTAGTAAATTGTAGATGAAAAGAATACATTTTCTTCCCTTGAGACCTTTAGTAGGTGATTCCTAAAAGCACCACTCAACATAATTTAATTGAGATGAGTTTTAGCATCGTGTAATTGATGAAGTATAACATGTTTCAAAGATCCTTCCTTAAATTGAAATAATACTTAACTAATTAGAACATACTTTCCATTTTAATTAATTATGATGATGATCCCTTGGGAATTTGTAATATTGTATTATACCTTGTGGCTGGTGCATGGGTATTATTACAAGGGTTGCACCTCTCCGAGAAAAAAGAGGTTTTGAGTATGCCTTGTTGTTTCGCTACACAAGTATCAACTAGAGTTTTAATAGATATTCTTATTTTGATAATAAAATAGTGTTAAGTACTTTAGATAACCTCACTCCATTTTATGGATAAAATGGTTGACCTTCTTTTTAATAAGAGTCGGTCTTCTTAAGCCTCTTAAGGAATCCAAGCTATAAACCTATGTGCACCTAGGAAGAGGAAGACGTGGATGATTGCTAATATTTTGTTGGTCCTTATGATCTCCTATGTGATGATGGTATAAGGTGCTTATCTCACCCTGGTACTTCCTTGTATGTCTCCTCGCCTAGTCCATCATTGTGCTTATAGTTGGCCGGATTTATATATTTATACAATTTAGTAGTTAGCTCCTTAATGCCTTTTTCTCAGAATGATAATGGATTAAGGTGCTAGAGTAAAATTTAGGAGGTGTAAAATTTAGGAGGTGTGGAGTATAATTTGTTATGTACATGATAATCATGCCTTGTTGGTAAGAATTATCCATAACCCTTCCTTGTTGTTAAATACTCATAGATGCTATTTGCGCTAATAAAAATGGTGGTATGTTGTTGATTTGACCATTGGTGGAATGCTTCTACAATGGTAATTGCATCCTTAAAATGATATATGTTGTAGTATAATTTCCTGTCGCGCCCTTATTAGTTATGATTGAAGTATGATTGATTGATAACTAGACTACTATAGAGCCATGCAAATGAAGTTGATGATAAGTCTTGTGTCATGATAATTAGTGTTGACATGATGAGTTATGTAGTTTTTTTACTCGCGCACATTGAATAGTTTATGTGGATGAATGATTGTTTTAGAAGTTAGATTCACACGTGCATTGAATATTTTTATGTTGATGAATGATTGATTTAGAAGTTAGGTTCATGCGCGGATTGAATATTTTTATGTTGATGAACGATTTCTTTAGAAGTTAGATTCTCGCACACAATGAATATTTAATGTTGATGAGTGATTGTTTTAGAAGTTAGAGTTCTCGCGTGCATTGAATATTTTTATGTGGATGAATGATTGTTTTAGAAGTTAAATTCTCACGCACTTTGAATATTGAATGTTGATGAGTGATTGTTTTAGAAGTTAGAGTTCTCGCACACATTGAATATTTAATGTTGATGAATGATTGTTTTAAAATTTGATTTCTCGCGCCATGGAATAAATGTTGATGTAGGATTGATAAAGTTGATGATTACCATTCCGCCACGAATAATTGATGATTAGGAATGAATGATTGATCTAGTTGTTTTCGGCTTGATTGTGTTGGTGGGATGTAGACACCTCCTTGTTCCTCACAATAGTCTCCATCCCTGAGACCTTAAATGGTCAAAATCAATTGGATGTTGGGCTTGAGCATTGCTTATGAGTCCTGGAGGTCCTAACCTTGCAGGGCAGGTGAGGCAGGTAGTCATTTTAATATCTGTTATCTGGTTGATAATTGTTTATAAATTGTCTTAAGATAATTGTGATGTGCTAAGAGGCAACACTATTTATGGTTATGTGGCGCTATCCTTTTTGTTGATGCGTTGAATGCGTCTTTATTGCTTTCAATGATGAGTAGCTGGTAATGCTTTTACTTATGATGTCGTTTATTTTGCGTTGCTATGATTTATTTTTTGATGTTAATTTCCTAATAAAATAAAATTAAAAAGTACCTTATGCTTTGCTTTCCTAGTCGTAACGGAGGGGCCGTTACATATTTGCATGACTAATTAGTAACTCAAATTATTAATAAACTAGAAATGCATATCACAGGCAAAGATCTCACAGTCTCCCCGACCTTTAAATGGTCAAAATCAATTGGATGTTGGGCTTGAGAACAGCCGTGAGTCCCTCGAGGTCCTGTTCTATGTAAGGTGGAGGGTAGTCATTTTAATATTCGGTATTTGGTTGATAATTGTTTATAAATTGTCTTAAGATAATTGTGATGTGCTAAGAGGCAACACTATTTATGGTTATGTGGCGCTATCCTTTTTGTTGATGCGTCGAATGCGTCATTATTAATTTCAATGATGAGTAGCTGGTGGTAATGCTTTTACTTAAGGATGTCGCTTATTCTTATGCTGCCATGATTTATATTTTTGATGTTAATTTCCTAATAAAATAAAATAAAAAGCACCTTTATGCTTTGTTTTCTCCTAGTCGTGAATCTGGAGGGGCCGTTACATATTTGCATGACTAATTAGTAACTCAAATTATTAATAAACTAGAAATGCATATCACAGGCAAAGATCTCTCTTGATCATGAAGTTTAACCTTTTACCACACTTCTTACTTGCCACACATTTTCACAATTTTTATAGCTCTACAATATAATAAGACCACATGTTTTCCAAAACTGAAAAACTAGAATTTATAACTAAGTAAACAATTGCACTGTTTTTTGAGTTTCCTTGATTAGAAACTAGTGTTTCAAAAAATAGTTTAAAACTAATACATAATGCTCAATGTTGGTACATAGGAATGGAGGCCTCACAACCAATGTGACAAAGCAAGGTAACAATAGCCAACTACATATGAAATTTGCAACCTTAGTGTAAAGATATGAATAACGCATGTAGACAAAGTAGCTAAAGTTCAACCATAAAGACAATATACAATACACTCTTAGAATAAGAATATGAGTCCCAATAAAAAAATGAATTGCAATCTTATGCATATATTTGGAGCATGATAATATTTGATTCCTACACTTGGTCCATATCTTTTAAATTTTTAATTTGAAAACGAGTAAGGAGCCAATCAAACTTTTCATCAATTAAAGCACTTGAAAGACTAAACATGAAATTGAGGCTCTATTTTTTGTATTATTTTCAAATATGAACCTAGAGCATTGATGTATCAACATTCAACATTAAAGATAAAATATAGGCACAAAAGAATGTATTACAATACCTAACCATTGTAGCCAACCATAGTTGTATTAAAGTTTGGGTGTAAAAACGTAGGGTGGACATGGATGATCAGTACAAGGAAAACACCTTGTAGCAGTGGTTTCTAAAAGTTACAAGATTTGAATTTTTTCAAAACCTCCACTACAACCTTTTATTCAAAGTTTGCTCTTATGGAAGTTTTAGTGGATGTTCCATATAACCAAAACAAATTGGGCAAGCAGAGGTTGTAGTGGAGTTTTTTTTTTTTATTATTATTTTTTTAAATGCACTAGTACACTCTTAATCAACCTACACAGATGCATATATAAAACAAAGCTTTTTCATCAGGTGCCTTATAATTATTACGCACTTCAATTTTTACCTTTGTTGTATGCAACATTGATTCTCTTAGAATCTCTATGCACTAGTTCTGAATTGTTTGGTACATGGAAGCATCATTGATTTTTTATTTTATGTATACCCCAATGATTTTCAGTTAGTGTACACCCCAATTCTCGTATAATTCGCACATTCCAGTGCATGTATTACCCAGTGCATCGAAGAGTAGTGAAATTTATAATATTCAAGGTGAGATGTTGGCACCATTACTTTTGCATTTTGCTAACTGCATGTGTATTTTATACTTAAAGCACTGGTGTATATTATGTTTAGAGACTTTAAAAGTGTATCAGAAACATGCGCATCAAGTAATTTTGAAACAATAAATATAATTGTATCGCTATGTCGCTTATGGAACACTTTCTTTCCTCGACATTTCACATCAATGTTTAATATAATTAATGGGCAATCATGCACACGAAACCTCAAATGAACCACTTCTATATTATGGCAATGCCGCTTAGTGATTTCATAAGAATACAATGCATTGATATGTATATATTTTAATTAATTGGTTTTACAAATTTTCAATTAATCATCCGAAATCACATATTTTATAACAATATTTTTTATATTTTTATTATTGTGCATTTTGACATAATGAATTCATTAATGCATTATCCAACGTGACATAACTATGTTATTTGTTACAATGTAAATCATCCACATTATTAATTATTCAGATATATTGATATCTCGGGGACAATGCAATAAAATAACGACTCCATTTTATTATATATGAATAAGAGACCCATTATCATACAAAATGGAACAATGTAGTTGTCCATAATAATCAAATTGCAACCAATATGTGAAGAGTTACATCTCATTGGTAACACGTCATCATGCAATTGAGACAATGTGTCGAAAGTACATTAAACAAAAAATCCTTGATTTTCTGAGACAAATATTCCAAAACATACAACTTGCAACAACATTAAATTATATTTATTATCATTCATCACTTGAATTGTTGTCATCACTCGAGCTTCTTGCATGCCTCATTTCTTCATGATTTGTAGGTGATATTGCACTTTGTATTTAACCTATTTTCTGATCGACTTTTTTATGTTCCACCTATTCATTCTCATATACAAACATAGAAATAAATTGCAATAAGTATATCTACATTTTTATATATAGTAGAATATGCTTTTACATGATTGCATAAATTAAAAACATACCATAGAAACGAAGTTTTTCATAAATCAATACACATTCTTTCAAGCATTTCATGGATTCTCTCAAAATATCTTATGTTTGTTGCATTCCATACTTTGTTTTAATGCATGTTTAATATGCCATGACAAAGAAATCCATAAATATAATTACTATAAAGGTTTTTTGTTATTCCATTAATTATAAAACAAGGGAATTTAAAACAACATAGCTAATTACAAATTGTTCAATTAAAATTCCATACTTCAATATATACTCACAATCCATACTTAATCCAATATCTATCAATTGATTCATCTTCGTATGTTAGAACCTATTAGGAGACATCCAATGACAAGTGTAAATTAATTGTTTTAAGGTCGAATACATAAGTACTCACAAAGTTTATGATCAACCTTTTTATTCTTCGTCATCTTGTCTAATGTGTTGAATGGGTTCTATTTTTTTTTCTTTTCTGCAACAAAAAAATTGAAAATTACTATTTCATGTGATAATTAAATTCAATGTACATAAAAGAATAAATAAATGATTACATACCTCTCATGCACATTGTTGTTTAGATGGATCATCTTGTGACACAATTATGTTCATTTATTTTACCATCTCCTTCTACACTTTTTTGGAAATCCTTACCAGCATGTATTAGTTTTCCCCTCATTTCTCCCTTGGAATTTTCATAATCTCCCTGAAAAAAGAAAAGTTAGGAATCATGTCAAAACATATCCACATCATATCATCTAATCATATGTACTAATATCACAGTAAGACAATCAAACCCCAATAGCACACTCCCTGACTCGATCTAGAGTCTAAGGGGTTCCATCAATGCCTCTGCATCCTCAAGGTCCCAAAACCCTACACACTCAGTAAAACCGAGTCAATAGCACATGTCTATGTCAATGCAGTAAAACAACATGTCATTTACCCATAACGCATAAATATCAAAGTCAAATGTTTTAATATCATCATAATCTGGATCACTTGCAAGCAAGTGTCCTCAAAGAATAAGTCCGCTCAGTGTGCCAGAGCGGGATGTTACAACTTAAGCCTAATGGTGCCCATTCCTGAAGGTTTGATACTCATTTATCTGCAAAATAAATTATTCCATATACATTGTCATTGAATTATTCAAATAAGTCTCTTCAGAATGTAATGTGGGATTTTGCACCTGTGTCAAGAAGTCGTGCATATCTCCAAGATGAAAACGAGGTGTTAAACAAGTCTTTAATTACTCCTATATTGCAATGGACAACAATGTGATGAGAAAGTGCTTTTCCTTTCATTGAATTTGAAGTTTTACCTTTGTTTGATCTTAAATTCAACTATTCTCTTTGATAATCTAAATAGTCCAATTTTTTATTTCTTATAGTCTGCCCAAACTTGGCTTCACATATATTCTTCTTTTTATTTTGTGAGGATCCAAGATTTTCAATCGCAGTATTAAAGTTCATATTTATCCTTGGATCATGCATTTCTCTATGCAAGACCAAGATTTTCTAGTCATTTTCTTCCTTTTGGGCTACCAATTCACCTTGCAGGGACTGGGTTGTCCTTCACTACTCTTCTAATTGATATTGTAGGGTTTAAACTAACATTCATTTCTCTTCTATAAATTGTTTGTATGCCAATATTATTTTCCCCACTGAATCTCTCAAGATTTGAACAACGCCATCAATCCCCCATTCCAATCAGTGGATTCTTGAATGACAAATATGAACACCATCGAGGTTCCCTAAGGTATATAAAAAGAAGTGACAATGCATGGATTTTTTTCCCCCTTGAATGATAGAATTTCCAGGATTCTCCATGTACACTCACAACAATGCCTACTATATTGTTCCTTGTCCAAATAAAATCAAGCAAACTTGACTTGAATTAACCAAAAAACCAAGAATAAATACTTTATGTAAGGGATTGTGATCAATATAAGTAAATTGATCAAAACATATAATGAGAAACCCTAAAATTAAAATCTATCACCTTATACAAAATTGTTCCCTCGCCTTCATGCACTGGTATGTAGGTGAGGGTGTGGAGGAAATAGAGTTCTTAGAGGCTCATCATTTTCCTAAAATGACGCATGATATTTATTTTACACCAACATATTGTCGAGGAGCTCAACAGACCAACTTCTTACAACTTCTTGATGTTGAATTTATCGACTCATCCTATTCATCTAATGCAACAAGGGTGTGGATTTCAAAATGATTTAAATACAAAAGGAAATTGCTTTAAAGAAGATAGGAAGGGTTTAACTAGACAATTGTAAGCTTGTGAACAAGATCACAAAGAAGGATCAACTCATCTACGAGCTCCATGAGAATATTACACAACTTAAATATGCACTACAAGAAGCCAATGACCACTTCGCCCAGGCACTTGATGAGTAGAGAAAGCTTGTGAATGAGAGAAATGCATTAGCATCAAAGTAGTGGCTCAAATAATCTATGGAATAATGAACCAAATTACTTTCAAATTGGAAGGATGCATGAGTTGGTGTAAAATTCATATGAGTGTATGGTTCTCGACAAGGGGAGTCGATGGAATTGACCATGCAAACCCTAGGCCTGAGAGATAGGTTTCACATAGGGAAATTTGTGCGAAGAATAAATGTGACCTGAGAAATTCTAAGTGTGAATAACTTCACTCAATATAATTTTAGAGATGGGCATAGAGAATAGACCATAGGGAAAACTAACGGTCTAGAGGGATAGGAAAGAAGAAATATGGATGGGAAGACTAGTAGGAAGTGTTTTCTTCATGCTAGGGAAAAGGAAACGCCAAGAGAAATAATTCATGGAGTTAACTTGTGATTGATACCACTATCAGGATAGGTATGGGTAGTGAATATAACTCCACACTTTTGTACTTCATTAAAATGAAGCTCAATAAGTATTCAAATCAATGATTGTTTGTCTTCCCTAACATGTGACTCCTCCTATCACCTATGACTCTTCATATTTAAAACAATGTTACAAGTAACGCAATTCCAAGGATTATTACAAGTTTTATTTATCATTCTCAACAATTCCCTAATATTGATTTCATTTTTATCTTAATCTCCACTAAAGTAAGTCATTTGCATTAGTTTTATTTCGGATCCAACTGTAAACCTCAAATTCCAACCTCAATATATTGACAATAATTATCCAAAATGGTTATTATTCCCCTTTTAATATATAATCCCATGTTTTTTTATTTCCAATAGCTTTTGAATAACCTCAAATGGACATCCCAATCAAAAGTTACAATAATTTTCCATTAGTATACCTTTTAACACCCTTATTTTGAGATAGTCTTACTCGTCGACCTTTCTCTTGATGTATCTCTAAAATTTTAGCCCTTCCACGTATGAAATTTTGAACTATATTATTTTGATATGTTTTTTCTACAATTCCATATTGAATTTTGATGTGCCAAGTGAAAGTTATGGTAACTTTCCCAAAACTTGCTGATTTTTTACCCTTTCCAAAGAGCGAACTCGTATGGTATCCCACATGTCCAATTTTTCATATCTGCTTTTGATCTGAAACAAAATTATGCATCCTATTTCCAATGGAACTCGTGACACTCAATTTGTACTTTTCTAGAATCATATATGATTTTTTTACACAAAACACTTATTTGAGACTAGTTTTAGGACTAATCAAAAACTTTAACTTCCACAACCTATAAATTGAAAATTATAACGAATAAGAACTTAAAATTTTTACCATAGGCTCTTAAATATTTATCCCCAATATCCTAAAACTTTTACTATATGAAACTCCCCCAAAAAATATTATAGCGAAAAATCCAAGATGGCTCATTTGAGTCTAATTTCAGGACTAGTAAAATTTAAGGTTATATAACAAATATTTAAGATATCATAATAAACAAAAGTACACACAGTGTGCACCAAATGTGAGTGTGGAGTAAAAATACAAGATAGATATTACATGTGAGTTACACAACTCCTTAAATAATAGGAGAATGTCTTCCAAATACCCCAATACATTCATGCATCCAAATCACATGTCCCCCAATAATGACTACATGATCTCTATATATACCTATTAAAAAATTGCACAYGTGAGCCCTTTATTAGGATGACTATTATTACATATACATKTAACCCCATATATTCCTCCATTGGGGTCATATCTCTTCCCCTTTCCCTCTTTCTCGTATCCCTCATCCCCCTCTTCCTTTTCTCTTCCTCTTCTGCTATAGTCTCATAAGTTCCCTAAGTCTTATTGGAGAATTTCCTACCACTATAGTCAAATCAATTTTAAATAGGATTTCCTAATGATTCTCTCATTGTTTAATAGGATCATGTTAGGAATGAACTAATTTCATGCTTTTATCTTACAAATGATGAGCCAACATAGGGGAGGAAACAAACAAAAAAAGAAAGATTTCGATAAAAAGACAAGTGGATGGTCACATAAGGAGAGATTTTGTTTGCAATATTAGTTTTTGTAGAAAATTAAAGCCCACACTAGTAATCCAAATTATGAAAGTGATCTAGGTGGATATCAGTGGCCACCCACCTATTCCAACTGACTCAAAATAGTTTGTTGGCAATTTACTATTTTTAGCAGTTTTTTCGAGTCCTAAACTTTCGGGGCCATTTTGAGGGCCTAAACGACGTTTTTTTTATGATCGGGAACCTTAATTATTTTCAAAATCTCTTATAGAGCCCCCAAAATGAATATCCTCATCGATACCTTTCCAACGAGATATCATGCACCTCAAACATAGATCGTATGCCAATGTTATGCCCACGGGAAGTTGATACACCAAACTACCCAAAACGGGGTCCACAAAATTGTTGGCTTTTCATCTTCCAGGGTTAGGGTTTTGGATTTTTTTTATGTTAAAAAGGCCTTTGGAGCCTCATTGTAACAATCATCTTCTTGTGAATGAGCTTAGCCACCATTCTAGCGAGTCTTTCACTCTGTATTTCTACAATTTTGTACATTTCGCTTATTAATAGAAATTCTGTATTATTGTATCTATGTGCTTATGGTTATATTTATGATATATCAATATTATATTATTGGATATATGATATATCTTTGTACATTTATTTATTATATCTCCACTCTCATTTCATGTCGCAAATAATCCGGATCAGTGGTATCGGAGCAAGATGTTCTTGATCATTTTTCAGTGCATGTCCCCGACGAGGTCTGAGTATAGAAAGTTGGGTCTCGAGATTGTTTCTATTGAGTACAATCACTCTCGCATGCCCAATAAACCCACCATGGTCGAAGAAAATAAAGACGACAAAGCAAAATATTCTATTAATTTGTTGCTTGAGCAAGCTCTCACGCAAAAGAGGGACGAAATGATGGAGAATTTTCCCCACATCCTTTAATGCCTACCAATAACAGCAGGCACGTCTTCATAAAGTGACCACTTTGGAGGAACCTCTCCTTTCAAGGTGCAAGTTAATTTTTATATTCCTGTATTTAAAGTTCATATAGATGTGGATGCCCTAGAAAAATGGTTAAATCTTCTAGAAGGTTATTTCTATGATCACAATTTTTCTGAGAGGGAAAATATCAAGTTCGCACTCCTTAAGGCTCTCCCTCTTGTCAAACATTGGTGGGAAACTTATTGGGAGAAAATATCCACAAAGGAGTCTCGAATATATGGGGATGATCCCACTTGGTATTTTTTGTGGATGTGTTCAAGAAACAATATTACCCTGTTGGTAACTATGACGACTAGTACATGAGATGGGCCACACTATGGAAAAAAATGGGACAAACATTTTTGGAGTTCAAAAATACTTTCCATAACTTGAGCGCCAAGTTGGGTATCAAAGACTTTGAGTGACATCTGGTTCTGAAATACTGTGGGGCCCTGCATAGCTAAATCCAAACCGGAATGGATTTCCTAGACATCTCATCACTGGGATATTCCTATCGCTATCCTGTCAAAATCGAGCAGAAATGTAGGCACCAAAACAAACACGAGTTCGGGTCTAAAAATCTGCAACAACCAAAGTATGATAAAGATGGCCCTAACAAACAACCTCCCAAAAACCAGTCCAAGCCACAAGAAAAGAAGGGTCACAAAAAGATGAAGAAGGACATTGGAAGGTGGTGTGATTTCCACAAAATTCCCTGGCACAACACTGATAAATGTCACTCAAAACAATCATTGGTGGATGATATAAAAGACAAGTAGATGAACCCTGATTCAGAACTTGATTAAGAAAATAATGGGAAAAGACAGATCATCGATGCAGACCCCACTACTATTGTTGTGACCACAACAATTCAACCAGAAGAACCAACAGATCCTGAAGAGGTGGAGCACCTTTTTCATTCACAAATGTGGGTGAAGGGGACCCCACTGCATTTTATTGTTGATAGCGGAATCCATAAGAACCTCATATCAACATAGGTCATCAAACAACTGGGATTTTCAACAACACCACACTTGCAACCATACAACATTGGGTGGCTTCGCCAGGGACAAGATCTCTGTGTTAGCCAGCAGTGTCGATTGTCATATGACATCCAACCCTTCAAGGAGGAGGTATTATGTGATATTTCCACGTTGGATGTCTGTGATGTTATATGTGGAATCATCATGCTATTTACGATTCTCGACCTCGTAGTGTCATTGTTACTCTAGGGGGTCATACCTACAGGATACCAAAGGTAGTTCTGACTAATGTCCCATCAAAACAGTGTCGCAAGGTAATCTATCATACTGAAAAATTCAACCTCTTCACAATTTGTTGAAAACGTGAACAAAAGGACACTGCAACCACTGTAGCCTTGGCCCAAGACCCTTCTTTCCAATAGAAGCATATTGTAGAACAGAAAGAAGATATTGTTTCTTCACCTACAATGGTTCCTACACATTACTCAGTTAAGCCAATATACAACAGTTTGGTTGAACAGATTCAACCCCACCAACTACAGGTTCGTGAAAGTCTTCAACAAGCTAAGCAACACAACTTCTTCATCAAGGCAAGCAGCTCACCAAGATTCAGACTCAACAAATGCTTTCCCCTCTCCCTAGGGAACTCAATGCAATGGGGATCATTACTTCCTAAGGAGGTAGGATTGATCCAGGTGGATATCGGTGGCCACCTACCTATTCCAACTGGATAAAAAAGGTTTGTTGGCAATTTACTATTTTTAGCTATTTTTCAAGTCCTAAACTTATGGGGCCATTTTGAGGGCACAAACGACATTTTCCACGATTAGGAGCCTCAATGATGGCTGAAATATTTTATTGAACCCCCAAAATGAATTTTCTTGTTGATACATTTCCAATGAGCTATCGTGCGCCCCAAACAAAGATCGTTTTCCAAAGTTACGCCCCCAGGAAGTTGATACACCAAACTACCCAAAACGAGGTCCACAAAACTGTTGGATTTTCATCTTCGGGGGTTAGGGTTTTGTATTTTCTTTATGTTAAAAACTCCTTTGGAGCCTCATTGTAACAATCATCTTCTTTCAAATGAGGTATTTGTCACATCTCTTCTTAGAGATAAACTGCCACCATTCTAGCGAGTCTTTCACTTTGTATTTCTACAGTTTTGTACATTTTTCTCATTGATAGAAATTGTATATTACTGTATCTCTGTGTTTATGGTTATATATTTGATATATCTTTATTATATTATTGGATATCTGATATATCTATGTACATTTATTTATTATGTCTCCTCTCTCATTTCATGTCAAAAATAATCTGGATCAATGGTATCAGAGCAGGTTGCTCTTGATTGCTTTTCAGTGCATGTCCCCGATGAGGTCTGAGTATAGAATGTTGGGTCTTGAGATTGTCTCTCTTGAGTAAAATCTCTCTCTCACACCCAAGAAACCCTCCATGGCAGAAGAAAAGAAAGACGACGGAGCATAATATTCTATTAATATATTGCTTGAGCAATCTCTCACGCAATAGAGGGATGAAATGATGGAGAATTTTTTCCACATACTTCAATGCCTTCCTTTCAAGGTCAAGTTAATTTTGATATTTCTATATTTGAAGGTCATATATGTGTATATGCTCTAGAAAAATGGTTAAATCTGCTAGGAGGTTATTTCAGTGTTCACAATTTTTTTGATAGGGAAAAGATCACCTTCACACTACTTAAGGATCTCCCTCATGTCAAACATTGGTGGGAAACTTACTGGGATCAAATATCCATAGAGGAGTCTAGAATATATGGGTCCAAGCCCACTTGGTTATTTTTTTGGATGCGGTCAAGGAACAATATTACCATGTTGGTAACTATGATGACTAGTACATGATATGGACCACGCTTTGGAAAGAGAAGGGACAAACAATGTTAGAGTTCACAAATACTTTCCATAACTTGCGCAACAAGATGGGTATCAAAGACTCCAAGTGGAATATGGTTCTGAAATACTGTAGGGCCCTGTATAGGTACATCCAAACAAAAATGGATTTCCTGGACATCTCATCACATGGAGCTTCCTATCGATATGCTATCAAAATAGAGAAGAAATTTATCCACCGGAACAAATGGGAGTTTGGTTCTACAAATACAAAACAACCAAAGTATGATAAAGTCAACCCTAACAAATAGCCTTCTGAAAACCAGTCCAAGACACAGGAAAATAAGGGCCACAGAAAGGCGAAGAATGACATTGGAAAGTGGTGCGATTTCCACAAAATCCCCTGGCACAACACTAATGAATGTCGCTCAAAAAAATCATCGGTAACTGAGATCAAAGACAAGGAGATAAACCTTGATTCATAACTTGATTCAGGATATAAAGTGAAAATACAGATCGTCGACGCAGACCCCACTGCTACTGTCGTGACCGCAACAATTCAACCATAAAACCAACAGATCCTGAAGAGGGGGAGTGCCTTTTTCATTCATATATGTGGGTGAAGGGGACCCCACTGCAGTTTATTGTTGATAACAAAATCTAGAGGAACCTCATCTCAACAGAGGTCATCAAATAGTTGGTATCGTCGACAACACCACACTCGCAACCATACAACATCGGGTGGCTTCATCGAGGATGAGATTTTTGTGCCAGTCAGCAGTGTCGATTTTCATACGATGTTAGGTAGCTATAGAGGTAGTAGTGGGGGGACAGAGGGCCCATAGCGATAATAGTGGAGGCCATTCAATGTAAGGTGGAATAGGTCCACTATATTATTAAACAAGACCCATTATGGTAGTTAGATATAATAAATGAGTAGTTAGATATAATAAATGTAAGAGGACTTCTTAGAAGGTTCGACTTCCAGAAGATTCCTCCTCTAGAATGTTCTTAGGTGAAGGTAGCACTATATAAAGAGGTTCAAGAAATGTAATGGGATATGAAGAGAATTATTGTATTTGGAGCAGTAGCTCAATAGGAGGATGCCCCCTCGAAGAGGCAAGTGAACATGAGAGGATCC
>SNQJ01S0121618.1:11005-21384 GCA_010110895.2 Picea sitchensis | reverse complement strand
TATTATTAAATAAGACCCACTATGGTAGTTAGATATAATAAATGGGTAGTTAGACTTAATAAATGTAAGATGACTTCTTAGAAGGTTATACTTCCAGAAGATTCCTCCTCTAGAATGTTCTTAGGTGATGGTAGCACTATATAAATAGGTTCAAGCAATGTAATGGGGTATGAAGAGAATTATTGTATTGTGAGTTGTATCTCAATAGGAGGATGCCCCCTTGAAGAGACAAATGAATAGGAGAGGATCCCTTCCATAATAGAATCCATTATATGGTGTTTCCCTACCTCAAGGGTTTTTATAATAAAGTTGTGATTTTCTATATTTTTCTCTGAATCTTTGTGGTATTTATGTATGCAAGTATTTGGTTCTTAACATATGACATACAACCTTTCAAGGATGAGGTATTATGTGATGTTGCCCCATTGGATTTATGTGATGTTCTTTTGGGCCAGCCATATATGTGGAATCGTCATGTTATTTATGAGTCTCAATCCCATAGTGTCATTGTTACTTTGGGGGGTCATCTCTACAGGATACCAGAGGTAGTTCTGACTACTGTCCCACAAAAAAAGTGTCGCAAGGCAATATCTCATACTACAAAATTCATCATCTTCACAATCTGTTCAAAAAGTGAACAGAAGGACACTGCAACCACTACAGTCTTGGTCCAATACCTTTTTTTCCAACAAAAGCAGATTGTAGAAGAGAAAGAAGATATTGTGTATTCACCTACAATGGTTCCTACACACTTCCCAATCAAGACAATATACAACAGGTTGGTTGAACATATTCAACCCCTCCAACAACAGGTTCATGATAGTCTTCAACAAGTTAAGTAACACAACTTCTCTAGCAAGGCAAGCAACTGACCAAGATTCAGATTCAACAAACACTTTCCTCTCTCCCCTGGGAACTCAAAATAATGGAGGCCATTGGTTCCTAAGGAGGTAGGATTGATCCAAGTGGATATCGGTGTCCACCCACCTATTGCAACTGACTCAAAATAGTTTGATGGAAATTTACTATTTTTAGCAGTTTTTCGGGTCCTAAACTTCCCGGGCCATTTTAAGGGCCTAAAATACATTTTTCATGATCCAACACCTCAAGCATAAGAAAAGGCTCTGATTTATCTCCCAAAATGAATCTCCTCATTGATACCTTTCCAACGAGCTATTGTGTGCCCCAAACAGAGATCGTATGCCAAAGTTATGCCCCCGGTAAGTTGATACACCAAACTACCCAAAATGGGGTCCATAGTACAACTGTTGACTTTTCATATTCCAAGGTTAGGGTTTTGGATTTTATTTATGTTAAAATGGACTTTGGAGACTCATTGTAAAAATCATCTTCTTTCGAATGAACATAGTTGTCACATCTATTCTCAGAGATAAGCTGCCACCATTCTAGCTAGTCTTTCACTATGTATTTATACAGTTTTGTACATTTCACTCATTAATAGAAATTGGGTATTATTGTATCTTTTTGTTTATAGTTATATATCTGATATATCTTTGTTATATTATTGGATATATGATATGTCTCTGCACATTTCTTTATTATATCTTCGCTCTCATTTTGTGCCTAAAATAATCTGAATCAGTGGTATCAGAGTAGGTTGCTCTTGATCATTTTTCAGTACATGTCCCCGATGAGGTCCGAGTATATAAATTTGGGTCTCGAGCTTATCTCTCTCTTGAGTAAAATCGCTCTCACGCACCAAAGAAACCCTCCATGGAGAAAGAAAATAAAGACAACGGAGCAGAAGATTCTATTAATCTGTTGCTTGAGCAAGATCTCACGCGACAGAGGGACAAAATGATAGATAATTTTTCCCACATCCTTCAATGCCTTCCGATAACAGCAAGAACGTCTTCATCAAGAAACCAGTTTGGAGGCATCTCTCCTTTAAAGGTACAAGTTAATTTTGATATTCTTGTATTTGAAGGTCAGATAGATGTCAATGCTCTAGAAAAATAGTTAAATCTGATAGAAGGTTATTTCTCTGTTCACAATTTTTTCGACAGGGAAAAGATCACCTTCATACTTCTTAAGGCTCTCCCTGATGTCAAACATTGGTGAGAAAATTACTGGGAGAAAATATCCACAAAGGAGTCTTGAATATATGGGGTCGAGCCCACTTGGGATTATTTTTTGGATGCAGTCAAGGAACAATATTATCCTGTTGGTAACTATGACGACCAGTACATGAGATGGACCACACTGCGACAAGAGAGGGGCCAAACAATGTCGGATTTCAAAAATACTTTCCATACCTTGTGCACCAAGTTGGGTATCAAATACTCTGAGCGACATCTAGTTCTGAAATACCATGGTGCCTTGCATAGGTACATCCAAACCAAAATGGATTTCCTGGAAATCTCATCACTTGGAGATTCCTATCGATATGTTGTCAAAATCGAGCAGAAATTTAGGCACCAAAACAAACAGGACTTCGAGTCTGCAAATCTAAAACAATCAAAGTATGATAAATATGACCCTAACAAACAATCTCCCAAAAACTAGTCCAAGCCACAAGAAAAGAAGGGTCATGGAAACATGAAGAAGGACACTGGAAAGTAGTGCGATTTCCACAAAATCCTATGGAACAACACTGATGAATGTTGTTAAAAATAATCATTGATGGTAAAGATGAAAGATAAGGATTTGGACCCTGATTCAGAACTTGATTTGGAAAATAATGGGAAATTCATATCATCGACACATACCCCACTGCTATTGTCGCGAATGCAACAATTCAACCAGAAGAACCAACAGATCCTGGAGAGGGGGAGCACCTTTTTCATTCACATATGTGGGTGAAGGAGACCTCACTGCATTTTATTTTTGATAGAGGAAGCCAGAAGAAATTCATCTTAGAAGAGGTCATCAAACAATTGTGATTGTCGACAACACCACACCTGCAACCATACAACATCGGGTGGCTTCGCCAAGGAGGAGATATCCATGTTAGTTAGCATTTTGATTGTCATACGACATCTAAACCTTCAAGGATGAGGTACTATCTGATGTTGTCCCACTGGATGTATGTGATGTTCTTTTGGGCCAACCATATATGTGGAAACGCCATGTTATTTATGAGTCTCGACACTGTAGTTCCATTGTTACTCTGGGGGGTCATCTCTACATGACACCAAAGGTAGTTCTAAATATTGTCCCACCAAAACAGTGTCGCAAGGTAATCTCTCATATTGCAAAATTCAGCCTCTTCACAATCTGTTCAAAAGGTGAACAAAAGGACACTGCAACCACTACAGCCTTGGCCCAAGACATTTCTTTCCAACATAAGAAGATTGCAAAAAAGAAAGAAGATATGGTTTCTTCACCTACAATGATTCCTACACACTTCCTAGTAAAGAAAATATACAACAGGTTGGTTGAACAAATTCAACCCCACCAGCAACAGGTTCGTGATAGTCTTCAAAAAGCTAAGCAACGCAAATTCTCAAGCAAGGCAAGCAACTCACCAAGATTCAGATTCAACAAACGCTTTAACCTCTCCCCAGGGAATTCAACACAATGGAGACCATGTATTCCTAAAGAGGGAGGATTTATCTAGGTGGATATCACTGGCCACTCACCTATTCCAACTGGTTCAAAACAATTTGTTGGCATTTTACTATTTTTAGCAGTTTTTCAGGTCCTAAACTTTTGGTTCCATTTTGAGGTCCTAAATGACGTTTTTTCACAGTCGAGAATCTCAATAGTATTCAAAAGGCTTCAATTGATTCCCTAAAGCGAATCTCTTCATCGATACCTTTCTAACGAGCTATCGTGCACCCCAAATGGAGATCGTATGCCAAAGTTACGCCCCCGGGAAGTTGATACACCAAACTACCCAAAACGAGGTCCACAAAATTGTTGGATTTTCATCTTCCGGGGTTAGGGTTTTGGATTTTCTTTATGTTAAAAATGCCTTTGGAGCCTCATTTTAACATTCATATTCTTGTGAATGAGGATAACTTCCATGCCTCTTCTTAGAGATAAGATGCCACCATTCTAACGAGTCTTTCACTCGGTATTTCTACAATTTTGTACATTTCGCTCATTAATAGAAATTGTGTATTACTGCATCTCTATGTTTATGTTTATATCTATGATATATTTTTGTTATATTATTGGATATCTAATATATCTATGTACATTTATTTATTATATCTCCACTCTCATTTCGTGCCGAAAATAATCTAGATCAATGGTATTAGAACAGGCTACTCTTGATCGTTGGGTCTCGAGCTTATCTCTGTTGAGGATAATCTCTTTTGCATGCCCAAGAAACCCTCCATGGTGGAATAAAATAAATACAACAGAGAAGAATATTTTATTAATGTGTTTCTTAAGCAAGTTCCCACGCGATAGAGGGACGAAATGATGGAGAATTTTTCCCACATCCTTCAATGTGTTTCAATAAGAATAGGCACGTCTTCATAAAGTGACCACTTTGGAGGCACCTATCCTTTCAATGTACAGTTTAACTTTGATATTATCATATTTGAATGTCAGATAGATGCATATGCCTTAGCAAAAAGGTTAAATCTGCTAGAAGGTTATTTCTTTGTTCACAATTTTTTCGACAGGGAAAAGATCACCTTCACACTCCTTAAGGCTCTCCCCCATGTCAAAATTTGGTGGAAAACTTACTGGGACAAAATATCCACATAGAAGTTTGGAATATATGGGGTCGAGCCCACTTGGGATTTTTTTGTGGATGTGGTCAAGGAACGATATTACCCTATTGGTAACTATGACGACTAGTACATGAGATGGACCACACTGTGACAAGAGAGGGGCCAAACAATGTCAGAGTTCAAAAATACTTTCCATACCTTGCGCACCAAGCTGGGTATCAAAGACTTTGAGCGACATATGGTTCTGAAATACCACAGGGCCCTCCATAGGTACATCCAAACCGACATAGATTTCTTGGACATCTCATCACTGGGCGTTGCCTATCGATATGTTGTCAAAATTGAGCAGAATTTTAGGCACCAGAACAAACAGGAGTTCGAGTTTCCAAATCCGCAACAACAAAAGTACGATAAAGACGACCCTAAAAAACATCCTCCCGAAAACCAATCCAAGCCATATGAAAAGAAGGGTCACGAAAAGACGAAGAAGGACACTGGAAAGTGGTGCGATTTCCAAAAAATCCCTTGGCACAACACTGATGAATGTCACTCAAAACAACCATTCGTGTTTGAGATGAAATATAAGGACCCGAACCCTGATTTAGAACTTGATTCAAAAAATAATGGAAAAAGACAGATCATCGACGCAGACCCCACTGCTACTATCATGACCACAAAAATTCAACCAGAAGAACCAGTAGATCCTGAAGAGGGGGAGTGAATTTTTCATTCACAGACATGGGTGAAGGTGACCCCGCTGCATTTTATTGTTGATATAAAAAATAAAAGAACCTCATCTCAACAGAGGTCGTCAAAAAGTTGGGATTGTAGACAACACCACACTTGCAACCATACAACATCAGGTGGCTTCCTAGGGATGAGATCTCTGTGTCATCCATTAGTTCCAATTGTCATACGGCATCCATCCCTTCAAGGATGAGGTATTATGTGATGTTTCCTCGTTGGATGTATGTGATGTTCTTTTGGTCCAACCATATATGTGGAAGCGCCATGTTATTTATAAGTCTTGACCCCATAGTGTCATTATTACTCTGGGGGGTCACCTCTACAGGATACCAGAGGTAGTTCCAAATAATGTCCCACTAAAACAGTTCTACAAGTTAATCTCTCATACTGCAAAATTCATCCTCTTCACAATCTGTTTAAAAGGTGAACAGAAGGACACTGCAACCACTGCAGCCTTGGCCCAAGACTTTCTTTCCAACAGAAGCAAATTGTAGAAGAGAAAGAAGATATTGTTTCTTCACCTATAATTATGCTTACATACTTCCTAGTCAAGCTAATATACAACATGTTGGTTGAACAGATTCAACCCTGCCAGCAACAGGTTCGTGACAGTCTTCAACAAGTTAAGCAACACAACTTCTCTAGCAAGGAAAGCAGCTCACCAAGATCCAGATTCAACAAACGCTTTACCATCTCCCTCATGAAATCAATTCAATGGAGGCCATTGCTTCCTAAGGAGGGAGGATTGATCCAGGTGGATATCGGGGGCTACCCACCTATTCCAAGTGGATCAAATTTTTGGCAATTTACTATTTTTAGCCGTTTTTCAGGTCCTAAACTTCTGGGGTCATTTTGAGGGCCTAAACGACATTTTTTTGCAATCGGGCACCTCAAAGAAAGACAAAGGCTCTGATTGAGCTCCCAAAATGAATCTCCTCGTAGATAAATTTACAACAAGCTATCATGTGCCCCAAACAAATATTGTATGCCAAAGTTACGCCCTCGAGAAGTTGATACACCAAACTACTCAAAACAGGGTCCAAAAACCTGTTGGCTTTTCATCTTCCGAGGTTAGGGTTTTGGATTTTCTTTATGTTAAAAAGGACTTTGGAGCCTCATTTTAAAAATCATCTTCTTGTGAATGATCTTAGCCATCACATCTCTTCTCAGAGATAAGCTGCCACCATTCTAGCGAGTCTTTCACTTTGTATTTCTATAGTTTTGTACATTTTGCTCATTAATAGAAATTGTGTATTATTGTATCTTTGTGTTTATGGTTATATCTCTAATATATCTCTGTTATATTATTGGATATCTGATATATCTCTATACATTTGTTTATTATATCTCCGCTCTCATTTCATGCCGAAAATAATCTGGATCGGAAAGGAGAGGAAGAAGAATTATCATTGTTCCCATTTAGATCTCTCAGGAATTTTGGGTTTATGAGTTAAGTATAACGATGAGAGTATGCAACATTCTTAAATTATTCCACAGGTGTGACAAATACAATTCATTTTAACCTATTCTATGTGTCACTATGTCATTATGGTTTTGGATTTAGTAATAAATTTCTTTCTATTTGAGAATGGTGTTTGTGATTTATTGTTATGAGGATGTTTATAACCATTAGGATCCACATAGACACTTTAAAATGATTAAATAAACATGGATATTTTATATACACATATGGAATATGTGTAAAAAACAAAGTGTATCCAAGCTTGAGAGAGAGTTGTTCAAGGGAGTAAGTCCTTAGTTAATTGCCATCCTTTAATATTATTCTCATTGATATGAAAAGGAAGAAATAAACGGATGTGCCATGTAAACTCAAGGGATGTAGTGATAAATGGGTGTAGCATCTAAAGTATTCATCTCAATAGTGCTCCATTTCTCTAATCCCCTAAGTATAAATTCACATGATAGGATCGAATTTTCTCACAACCCTAATTAATCCACCATTTGCATCTTACTGATGGCCTTCTCTACAACTACAAATATTAATAGGAATTATTTCCTAGCTAGAGATGTTGAATTTAATACACTCACCATAAAACATGAGAAGAGCGAGTTTGTAATGTTTTGTAAATTAAAGTTTAAAATTCCTAATTATATCTCAGCCTATACTCCAATTAAAGAGATAAATAAAAATGACATTTTCCATGCCTTAGATATGTTTAATTTCAAAATTACCAAATCCATAGTTACCAAATATTTTAGAGACTTTAACCATAACACATGATATTTGGTTAATTCCATTATTTTTATATTTAAATTGAATGCATAATCAGAATCATCTAGGATTGAAAAAATTCTTACTAAAATCAACCCAAAATTATGAATGGAGAGATTTTGTAGTGTAATTGTACAAGAAACAATGGAAAGATGTGTTGGGAATGCATTATATTCTTTGCATGGTCAAATTTTAGTTTGTTTTCGGCCAATGTTTTTTTGACCCGATGTAATCTAATCCTAGTTAAGGGATTAGGGTTTAATCTAATTTGGGATGATAGATTAGGGTTTTGGATGATGCAGAATACCTAAATATTGTATTATGTATAGTCAAGTTAATGCAATGAAGAAAATATAGAGGTGTGTCTCTAAGGTTTGTTGGTTTTCTTGGTTAAGGGTTTCTAGGGTAAATCTTTGTGTACTATATGTGTATTCCATTGTTGTTCTTTTTCTTTTTGCAAAAGAATATGTATGCATTGTTTCACTACAAAGGTTTAAAACTTACAATATGCCCATACATAAAGTTCCAAGTTTTCTTCTAGGGCACTTGGTGAACATGAAAAGCATAATGGCCATCATTAGTTGTAAAATTGAGCTCTAACTTGAGAAAGATGAGCTTATATTCATGATCATTTATTTCTCCTAATATATTACTCAATTATTGGTGAGATTGATAAAACCTAACATAGTTATCTATTAGTTTCCATTACAGAGACCAAACATCATCAAAAATTGCATCCACCAAAGTATTCAGGTAGAATTTTGACAAAACATGTTTCAGAACTCCCTTGAACTTCTTCCATAGAATAAATTGGACAGTAAATGAAATAAAGAAAGAAATATTATAAAACAAGAAATATCACATACATGGAAACAAATATAATTATGACCATGAACCAACAAAAACTTCTCCATTCAACTCATCTCATCATATGATAATTTCATGTATCATTTAAAATAATTGTATAACTTGAGAAGAGCATAGAGTTTTTATTGAATTCTTAACAACTCGTGGTAACAAACTGAAATCCAAATGAAAATTAAAAGAAACATAACATACATGGACATGGAGAGGAGAAAAATGGAGTGGAATGGTTTAGTTGATCAAATGGGTTGATACATCAAAAATCATGATGTGTAATAGAAACCAAAATAAAAGAAGACACATTATTCCAAACATTTTCCCATTTCATTGGCCATATTTTATTTACACTGTGAAATGCAATGCAATTGGATGGTCAAACTATGAGTTTAAATTGTCAATATTGTCATCCTTCTTCACACACTCCAAGATCATATTTTCACTATCATTCATACCATGAATATGAGTTTGATGTAAAAATACAATTGAATGGTTGGACATAGTTGGCAAGTTCTATAAGAATGATGTTAACATACCTAGAAGCACCACCCTTGTGACTTAAACTCTCATTCATGTTAGCATACCTTTTCATATCTTTGATATTGTCATGCAATAACACATGTTTTGTAACCACACAACCATTGAGACATGTCACCCCCTAAAAGTACTTGTCCTACTTTTCTTGACATTAAACCATCCCCTTCCAATATTTGGCCTCATTCATCCTCTCTATAGTTCATGTATATGTCTTTATGTTAGAGGGTTAAGTATTTCTACATATTTTGATGTTATGCACATGTATTTTCAATGTTCATGTCAAATTATTCATATATTTTATTCCATGTACTTTACGTACTTAACTCAGTAGTGTATTGTTGTAATATTAAATCTACAGGTCATAGGGATTCTAGTGGAGATTCCATAAATGATGACGTTAGACATAGGGGAAGAGAGGAGGAACATGATAGAAGAAAAGGTAAAAGAATTGCAATAGTCAAAGGTAGAAGCAAGAAGCCCCCAGTGAGTAGTATTTACATGATTGATAATTGTTATAGAATATTAAAAAATATGTATTTATTTTACGAAGAGTTGTATTTATAATTGTAATTGAAACTTACTATAGTCTATTTTAGCTTGTAGAAAAGCTTGATAAAAATACTTGTAGCATTTACAATGAGTGTAACTAAAAAACAGAGACCATACTTTTATAAGGATTACTTGTATTCGGTGCAGTGGGGAGAAAGTTCTAGGGATCTTAATCATAGTATATCTTAACAAGCTAGGTGTATTCTGATTTAACCCGCATTTTTAGTGAAATTTAGAGCGTAATTGAATCCAATATACTACATTCTTCATGGTACTTATTCATTATATGACAATCATATTAATGTTTGAGCATAGGGCACATAGATGGGGATAATAGAGATGAATTGTCTCAATAGAATATATATAAGATAAAATCCTTTACAACGATATACAAGTTATTGTTAAAGGAGAGGATTTGAAATTTGACAATTGCACAATTTTATATGATGAAAATTTTGACATTGTCATGAGGGAGTGATCGAAAGAGTACCATAAAAAATGAATTGATATAAATAGTGATAGTAAGAAAACATAATTATGACATCTATGTATAAGGTTCCCAAACATATAATTTAGTGATAAATGGGCCCTTCATATATTCTCCAAGACTATCAAGGGGAGGAGAAACCATATCAAGTGAAATGTGTTCAAATTAGTATTCAATGTACAAACTGATCATGTTTCTAGTCATTTCCTTTTATATTTCATCAAGTATCATCATTGAATTTTATAAGTGACTACATTTTTGTGGTTTTTACCAACAATGAGTACCTTATAAACCTCAATAAGCAAGGCAAAGATTT
>SNQJ01S0121617.1:14530-37194 GCA_010110895.2 Picea sitchensis | reverse complement strand
TAATTCTTCAAGACATATAAGAAAAAACATTCCGTGGTTTTTTCCCGATTTGGGTTTCCACGTAAAACACTGTTGTACTGTGTATGTGTGTGATTGCTTATTTATTACTGCTCATTATTGGATAATAATTCTACATTGATATAACATTTGAAGAAAAAAAATTATAGTTATGTTATTATTGATTCACCCCCCCTCTTAGTAATCTAACAATTATCATAAAAAAATCATAATATAAGGTAAAAAACCCATATTTGGAAAATACAGGTCACAACCCCCTATTCTCAGGCTCCTGACCATATGGGGCAGGTCCATGTGCCCACGGGCTAGAACTGGTGCGTTGGCCCCCCTTTCTCTCTGGTCCTGGTCATATGGCTATGGCCCATGTGGCCACGCCCTATACTCCCACGCGCCCTCCACTATCGGCTTAGCCCCTCCTCTACAACCCCCTGGTCGTAGGCTAGTCGCCCGCTGACTGGGGCCTATTCCAAACACCTCGCCATTTGCAATTCAAATATACATTATGCCATTTGGCATAACAAGCAACAAACAACCCATACGATTAGCCCGAGTGGTTAGTCCATTGGCGCAAGCGGAGGTCGGGGGTTCGAAACTTGCGAGTAAAATATTTTTGGACCCAGCCAACATTGGATAAATTCGGGGTGCCATGTGGAGCCCTCTGATTGGGCCACGTGTCTCCGTGTGATTCATCTGTAGGATACAGTCAACGCACAATTAGCATGCACAGTCAACTGCCAAGTCACCGTTGTACAACCCAACGACCTTTCTAGTGAGCTTCCATGTCAGCATCAGTACAACCCAGTCACCCTGCCACGTCTGCTTCCGCACAACCACCTATCATCTGTACTGCCACGTGTCAGCCTGTCATTGGGCCACGTCATGTATTGACTGCCACGTGTCACGTCCGTACATTGCCATGTATCAATTCCGTACTGGTCCAACTCATCCCGAAAATGAAAAAATCGAGTGGCATGTGTCACTTCCTGGTGCTACCATGTGTCCTTTCTGATGTCACCAGTCGTACTGGTGACCTCAGTAGTATGACCTGTTGACTTTGACCATATTGACTTTTTGTTTGTTTGGGAAATCGATCAGAATGTGATATATTTCGCATACAATGTCCATCTGCAAAAAAAAATATATGGCCAGAATCAACGCGACGAGACAGATGCAATGGCATTGGTTTTTTCTAATTCCGAGAAATTTTATTTTTAGGCCTTCCTGGATCCATTTTGGATCACCTTCTACCGAGGTTGTCTTGTCCTCCCGGGTCATTCCATTCATCTAGGTCATCTCAAGGCCCTCGAAGTCATCATGTCTACTTGAACATCCCATCTGACCATGCCCAAGTGTACCTAGTTGCACTTAAGTGGGCCAATACATCCAATCCATCTCAAATCATTGGCAGCTCCATCCACTCATCTTGGTTGACCTAGCCGTCCCAAGTGCACCCAACTCATCTTAGTCTATAGGACTTTTCCTGATCTTCCCAAATCCATCCAATTGTGCCCAAATGCACTGAATAATGTGCCCAAGGCATCTAGAAGATGTGCACTTGATGGTTCCATGCCCAAGGATCTATGCCCGACAAGTGCACCTCAATGTTGTGGCCCAAGGAAACTTGTGCTCGAAGGCACCTTGACTAGTCTTACAACCCCCAAGTGTGGGCCACCTAACTCCGTTGATCCGTATAAGTCTAGCCACCCAAGTCATCAAGCCTTATTGTCCCATGTTTTTCCATCAGGCCAAGTGCATGTTTACAGACGAGGCTGCCCTCAACAACCTTCTTTGCCTCTAGCCAAGTCGCTACCCAAGCTGCACTTGGTGCATTTGACATAATACGAGCTACAATTGTCTATGGTGTGCCCTGATTTGTCTGCAAGGGAATGTTACTTTCTCTACAATGTGCCTTACCAACAAGCTAATGCGTCCAACTATCCAAATGTGTCTTGCCAACAGACGAAAGAAATTATCTAAGGTGTGTCTTTCCAACAGGCCAAGGCATCTTGACCCCTCCACCTAAGGCATTATCCACATCTGATATGTCCATCAATGTCGATCACTAACAACTACGATGATCGTACTATGAAAGTGGGCCACTCTAAACGAGGCCCTTCTCAATGCAAATGTCCATCTATTTTTAAGATTTCAATAGATTTAAATAAAGAATGTACTTACTAGAAGTAAAATAGGATGTGGACAAACCCCACATATGTATTCCAAAGAACTACAAGATATATATGAAAAATCAAGCCTAACCTTTGCAATCCAAGCCACTCTTGTTTGGAGCAAATCTATTGCAATAAACAAATATTACTTATCAAACCAAAAGTATAAAGTATACAGTATGAAAGCTATGGCTATAAACAAATCTTTTCTTTGAACATACAATTTGCCAATTCATGTACCTTCACGTGGCCAGTCATGCTGTCATTCGTAATCTGACACACTGTGATTGTGATTTTAATTTTTCTTTTGCAGAAAGGGTGCAAGCATGTAACAGCGTGACTGTGAGACGAATATATTTAAATTTTCTTCTGCCCAAAATTTTGCGAAATGTTTAATTAATTTTGAACCAATAATCAGAATTCTGAATCGATGAAAATACTATATATAATATATCCTTAATTTCAATCACCCAAATAAATATCCTTCATTTCAACGATCCAACAAAAATTTTCTGCAACGCTACAAAGATTCATACCCGAAAACATCACAAATTTTAATAAACATCCGGTGGCAAACGTGGCTTAGATATTGCCTCCAAGCGTACCGCCATTTGAATGGTCACTCCAAACTTCTCCGTCAGGTCCACCTGCTCCGCACTCATCCCCTTCGGAGGTGCCCACTCGAATGAATGGAGAAGAGAAGCCAATACCAGATGAATCATCCGACTGGCTAATGGAAGCCCCACGCAAATCCTCCTTCCTGATCCGAAGGATAACAGCTCGAAGTGTTGTCCTCTGTAATCCACACTACTCATCTTGCTATCGATAAACCTCTCAGGGACGAACTTCGACGGCTCATTCCAGACGGCAGGGTCCCTTCCGATTGCCCAGATGTTCACGATTACCTGGCTGTGTTTGGGTATCACGAATCCCTCAATTTCACAGTCACTATCTGCTCTGTGTGGGATGAGCAGAGGAGCTACCGGGTGCAGCCTCAACACTTCTTTTACCACTGCACGGAGATAAGGGAGACGCTCGGTATCACTTTCTTCCACCCTTCGATTGCGACCAACAACCTCGTCCAACTCAGCCTGGGCTCTTTTCATTTTCTCTGGATTGCATATTAGTTCTGCCATCGCCCACTCCATTGTCTTCGCAGTGGTGTCACTCCCCGCCCCAAATATGTCCTGCAACAAGCAAATAAACATCAGAGCAATTGACTTGGGCAGTGTCAATCCCAGTAGTAAACTACAGTAATTGTTAAAATAAAATACCATCTGTCACTAAATAAATTGACCGACTTGTATGATAACCACAAGAGATAATGAAAAGAGTTACGGTTAAGTAGCCTCTGATATGGGTGAGCGTTAATTCATGGCTTCTCATGTCCAGCAGAGCGTCTAAGAGATCTTTCGGACCATCACTTCCGTCCATGGTTTTACCTCTTGTGGCCAGGCGCTCCTCTATGAATTTGTCAAGAATGTCATATACCCTTTTCAGGTAGATTCGCGTGTTACGTGCCACACCCTGAGGATCCAACCACTGAAGAAAGGGGAAGTAGTCCGCCAAATTGGGTGCTCCTCCCGACACCGCCAGTTTCGCAAAATTGTCTTTAAACTCTTGGAAGTCAGAAGAGTGGGGATCGAACATGTGTTTACCGAAGGCCATATTGCCCAACAGACTTATCGAGGACTGGACCACAGTATCTCCGATATTTATTGTCTTCCCCTTCATACTTTCATGCAGAATCTGCTGGATCGTTCGGACCACTTCATCTCTTCTCAAATGTTCAAGGCCCTCAAGCCTCTTGGCACTGAAGAGCTCTGTATTGGATATACGTCTGAGCATACGCCAGTGAGATCCATATTGACCCCAAATGATCGAGGACTTGTCCTGGGAAAGACACTGGGCAGCTTGTATGAGTGTCCTGCCTGCAAGGACATGGTCATGGGTCTTGAGAACTTGCTTTGCCATGGCAGGAGAGGAGACCACCACTGTAGTTTTCATTCCGAGAGAGAGAGACATGAGAGGGCCGTATTTGGTAGCAAGGTGGAAGAGAGCTTCGTTGGGCTTATTACCTAACTGGAACAGGTTTCCCACAATCGGCCATCCTGGAGGCCCGGGAGGAAGCCTGCTGTAGGTTTTCCTCCTCCAGAAATCGATCACCAAGAATACGATGATGGAAGTGATCCCCAGCACAGAATACCATAACACCGATCCCATATCCATTGGAACTGGAGACCAATCGACAACCGTGTGGAGCAGATAGATACAAGTGCATATACTCGCTCCTAAATCAGATCATCAACAGACAAATCATACCATATAAATAAAAAACTGTGTATACCATAACATAGGAAAAGGGATTATACTCCGCTCAGGGATTACCCTATATTAATACTATTTTGTCCCGTCCGCTGTGCCATTTAGTGGTAATACTATTTTTTCTGTGAACCATGAACTGCATTTCTGTAGTATATTACTGTGATATTCTTTCCCATGCACGCAGAATATTTTAAATAGAAGGCACAAAGTGATTATTTTGACAAAGGTCCACATCGCACCAGCGAATATGTGCACGCGAGGTTGCAATATTTAGCAGCAAAAATGTCGAGGTGTGGGTGGACTGTATAGGCACACTAATCGCTGTGCTTTAAAATAATAAATTCTGTGTACAAATATATATATTTTTGGCTTACGGCGTCAATGCATCAATAATATATATTGTCTTATGACGTCAATGCCTTGCATTGATATACATACAATAATATATATTGTCTTATGACGTCAATGCCTTGCATTAATATACATAAGGAAAAAATTATTAATTTATGATTTTTTAATTAATGAATTAATAATTAATAATAGTAATTCTTTATTATAAAGTTAAATGATCTAAATTATTGTATATTTATTTTAATTTTTGATTTATTATATATTGAATGGGTTTAATGTTTAAGAATATTTGTTTTCTTTTTTAAAGTTATAGTTTCAAATCCATGGGAAGTAGGTATGTACACCTTTTTAATATTTAAGGATCAAATAGTTGTATCAAGGGGTCTCTTATCCCATAAGCAAGGAGATCTCATACAAGTCTTGATCTTAAAAATAAATTATTATTATTATTATTATTAATGTTTGACATTATCAAGTTTATAGTTGTCATCCCAAATTAATAAAAAATAATGTTAAATAAAATTAGCACACACACATATATAAGTTTTGTAGAATATATTGATGATGATGAATAATGTCCACTGAAATCGAATTAGTTTATTAAACTTTAAGAAGGTAAGGGATTACTTGAAGTTCTTTAGAATCCAAAAGAATTAATAGTTTTGTTGAGCTAAAAGATTAAGAAAATTGGTAGTGTGAAAAATGTTTTGGAATTCAATCTAATCTTCTAGATTATGGTTGATTACCTCCTTATAATATTTTAATTTTCTTTTTCCCTCTAACTCTTTATGGCACCACATTTTCTCCTTAAATTTTGATGTAGTAATATCTTTAATATTATTCTTCAAGTGCAATATGACCTCTTCCTTAATTCCCCAATGGGTAGTGGACATCCTTATGCCATGCTAGCGTAACCTCAAGGTGATTTTGGCTAGAATTTGAAGTGATTTGTCTTCCATGTTGTTTAACTTCTTCTTGTACAATAGCAGTGCTCTCAATGAGGGAATATTTCTTTTAATTTTGAGATTATAGGTTACAATATTTTTTTAGATCTTCTCTATCTTTTTCCACAACTCTATAGAGATACCATATCCAAAAACTTCGCATCCATATAGAATAACAAGAGTAACGAGAGTCTTAAAGAGTATATTTTTTCTTATCCCTGTTGATTTACAATTATTTTTTAGCCCATAATAAGCTATCCACCCTCCATTTATTGTTTTATCAATGTTATAATTCCATCTTATCTTGTGGTGAATATCAACTCCATTCCGACATTTTTATATGAAAGAACTTCCTCCAAGTTGTTGTTGTCATATATGAATGTATTGTAGGTGATTTTATTGGATTTAATTACCATGCCTTTTGTTTTGTTAGTATTAACATTCATACCAATATTGGAGTTGAAATCCTTGAGGATTCTTAGTTACTTACCAAGATTGTGGGGACTCCTCGTCATAATAACGATATGAGTAGTGTAAAGAAGAAGAATGATGACTATACCACTCCTCATCATAATAACGATATAAGTAGTGTAAAGAAGAAGAATGATGACGATACCTCCAAGACTTGGTCCAACAACAAGACGCCAAGAAGAATGATGACTATAGGACTAAGAGTTGGACCAACATAATTGCTTCCAAAAAATATTCTAACTTGTCAATTTATATATGCCAAAAAAGGCAGGGGACAAAGGACAACCTTATTGGACTCCAATATTGCACTTAATTTCTTCTGAGTGTTCCTAAACTTGGCAATAAATTTCCCATACAACTTTATTGTAGTAGCTCTCAACTCTGAAAAATAATGTTATGTATTCCAATCTATCTATCCCAAAGGTTTCTAGTGAGTACTATGTCAAATCTTTAATACTAAGTTATAAGATGTACTAAGTTTTTTTATGTAATTATTAAAATGAGAAACTATACTTAATTTTATAATTATTTTTTAATAATAAAAATGAAATAAATTTTGAATTGATTGATTAACTACATTTTATTTTAGTTTATTTTTTACATTCAATTAAAAAAACACATAAATTATGTTTCACAAGTAAAAAGGTCCTAAAATATCTAAATTAAATAGTTATAAGAAAATTGGATAATATAAATAGATAAAAAAATTTAATCTAAATTTATTATCTAGATTAACAAAATTATGTATACATAATACCAACATTAAATAGATAATTTAAACTTCCAATATATAATTTAAAGACGTTAAATGTTTTACATTTGGTGTTTTTCACCAATTTTTTGTTATTTACATAATATCAACATTAAATAGATAATTTAAACATCCAATATATAATTTAAAGACGTTAAATGTTTTACATTTGGTGTTTTTCACCAATTTTTTGTTATTTAAATTGTATTTGAATCCCTAGGTATTTGGATTACACAGAATTAACCACTCAAATTATTTGTCATCGGACAATTTCTCAAGGGATTTCAAACAAAATTAAACAAATAATATTTAACATACAGGGTGAGGAAAAATGATCATCTTTAAAATATATACAAATATTTATAATACAATTAAATTAATGATATTTAAAAAACAAAGAAGTGATATAAATAATCATAACTATTTTGATTTTTTATGTAATACCTTTTGAATCCCTAAATTAAATAATGTATTTTGTACATATGATACTTAGACTGGTGGATCGATATGTTTAGACCAGATTTCCTACAAAGGTAGAATACCTTAGAAATTTCCACAAGAAAGGGGGATAAAAAGGATAATACCTTATATTATATTTATATTTACCCATCTTGTAATTTTAGGGGAGAGAAAGAAGTGGTTACATGAACTTCTTGGGGAAGAGGCAACATAGCTCTTCATTTCCAAGAAAATATATAAACCTCTCCTCTGAGCTGTTTTGGGGCTTTCCTCGGTTCTTCCTCATTCATTGGTGTTCATTATATGACCCTTCATTCTAGTTCTTGGTGGGGGGGGGGGACATGAGAACGATTTGTAGAGTAATGAAGCCATTGTTGATGGTTGTAGAGATTTTCTAGTGTATTCCAGCTATAGAGTAATGCATGTATGCTTGAGAGGCATTAGATGAATCAAACTTGATTAAAGATGTGAGTCCTGAGAGTCTCAACATGGAGATTCTTTTCCAGAAGCACTGGAGCCTTGGAAGGAGATGGAAATCCCAAGGGACTGCGTGGCAAAGAAGGGGGTCCATGCTATTAAGTTCTATGAGATGGAAAGACGAGGGTTGGTGTACTTTGGATTACTATGTGTGTTGAGAAACTTGTGAGATATTGAGTGCTAGCTGGTTTGGGAAGCCGAGTGTTTCCTTGGAATTCATCCTTGTGGATTCATAGCCCTAGGACGGGGGTGACCTGTTGTTGAGACTTGGAACAACAATGTATATGGTTGGGTGGAACATCCTTAGTCTGTAGCTAGTTGGTGATTGCTATCTTTAAGATAAGTGTCTTCTTTGTTATATAGTTTCTCTATTTATATCTGTAATTTTCGTTGTGTATTGATTATTATTTCTAATATTTGAATATCCAATGTATTTTCTTGCTAGATATGGTTGTGCATGGAATGATATATATTTCTTTTTAAGTTAGTCTAATTCTTGGATAATGCATGTATTGTATTTTATTCTTGCATGCTTCTTGATTTATTAAATATTATCAGAGATCGATCTCAAGATTGGAGAGGTGTCTTGTTACTTACATGATCTGACCTATTGGTGTCCATGTGACTTTCTATAGACACTAATTAATTCTCTTGGGGTTGATTGGTGATGGTCTTGTTAGAGATTCAAGAAAAGGAAGTAGTTCCAAGAATCTGTATGTTTGTTGTGTGATTGGAGAGTGTTCTTGAGTAGCATGCCCCAACCTGGTGGTTGGGTGCATGAAATATTGGTATCAGAGCATTCTTGTATAAGTGTGCCCTAGCCCGGTGGTTGGGGATGTGACATATTGGTATCAGAGTTGTAGGTTGCAGAGTCGGGCCTTAAGGGCCTAATAAAAAAGGTGTTTTCATGAAAGATTTTGTCTTGCAAATTGAACAATATCGAGGAGTAGAGAATACCCTTATGCATGGAGGAGTCTCTAAATGAAAACATGATTGTGCATCGATAAATTTCCAAAAGAAGGTATCAAATTCTCAAACCGATGTGAATGGTGTATCTATGTATTGTGTATCCCACATTCGTAAGGGAAAACACATACAAATAATTTATAAAGAAAATGTGAAGTTACCTAGTTTAAATGAAAGTGGACGGGTATGGAACCCTGCGTATGGGAATGAGATTTTGTGAGAAATAAATGTGGATCTGGAGATGGGGTAATCCTAACCGTCGATCTTTGGATATCGAATATTAAGATCAAAAGATGAGGGCCCGATGCTCAACGAGATATCTAAGCCACAACAACATCACTGTACCACATCATCAACACCACGTGTAATTTCAGATGAATTCCACATTAGTAGAAGCCCACATGGAAGACACCTCAACTACAACATCTGCATGAGAAGATCTAGGAATCGATTAAGTATTGAGATGTCATGGAGGTGGAAACATGACAGAGAATCGATGGGTATAGAAATAAATATGGTATCCCCGCGAACATGCGACAAGATCCTAGAATTAGTTAAGTCCCAAGACATCATCTAGGTGACAAGCGTGGTAGAGAATCAAGGTCACGTGAAGAAGGGTTGTAAACCTGCAACCCGCAAACCTACTATAAGATGTGTAAAATCGAATAAGTTCTATGATGTCATGGAGGTGAGGAGCATGGTGGAGAATAGGGGTATGGGAAGAAGTGAGGTATCCCTGCAGACTGGTGGACCCGTGGTAAAATATTGAAAATCAACCAAGTATAAAAGATGTCGTAGAGCGCAGTGAAATGTTTAAAAATAGTTAAGTATCAAGAATTGGAAGGACGGACGATGTCACAAATATATATGTATCAGGCTAATGTTGTAGGCCCATGACCCATGGCAAGAACTCATAAAGCGAGTAAGTTTCAAGATGTCACAGAGCATGGTGATATCTAGATAAATGGTTAAGTATCAGAATCAGACAAATGATTAGGACCACAGTGATATATAGAAAATGACTAATTATGGATATTCGATCAGATGACCAGGAGGTTTCCACATGTCACAAATATAGTGGCCAGGAGGTCGCCATGTGTCACAGATCAATTGGCTCAGAGGAAAATAGATTCTATGGCTCGAGATGTCTCATAGACTCATGATGGAATACTTAGTTTCTAAGTGTAAGTGAAAAGTGAGTGTGGTGGAACATAGGGATGAATTTTGGAAGTCGCAGAGGGATAAATAAAGGAACCTGAGACCCATGAAGAAAATATTGAAAATATTCTAAGTATATGTGAAAAATGAGTGCGACGTAAGTTGAGAGTGAAATTTGGAGGTCGTGGAAGATGAAGAGATTTGCTATAGCCCCATGATTATTTTTTCAAAACAATATCGACGATCAATATCAATCCAAGATTTGATTGGATGGTGGTTGTAACTAAAGACAACTAATAGATCAATGACTAATATTTAATTGAGGAGAACGACTTGGAATTATTAGAACTGAAAGAACCATGATATAATTATTCATGAAATAAGTAGGAAAAGTGTCTATAGAATAAATTGACAAAATTTCCATAACATGCATAACTCTAACAAATTGGTTTCTTGCACATTTTTTAGAATTAAGGATATAAACATATCAGTCCAAGATAAGAATGCATATTTGGGGCATGGAAGAAGGAGAGGTAGCCTTTAGTCACGAGAAAGTATCCAAAGTTAAAAATATCATTGTTCATAATGTAGAGAAAAAATCAAACACACATAAGAATAGAAGGGAAAAAGAAACAATATTAGAGACTGTAAGAAGATTGAATATAGAAATGCAAAGTTACAAGGAAGACAATTGGAAGTTGTTGAGAGAAAAAATCCAAATAAATGCTCAAGTGATGCAAATCTTGAATCAATTGCATAGGCAGGCAAAGAATGGATCATATTCAAGACATGAGGAAGAAGGCAGACGTCATGAAAGAAGAGATAACTACATAAGATTTGGTCATTCAAGAAGCACTAGACAAACTCATAGACATCACTCACCTCTTTATGTAGTAAGGAAAATTTATGCATCATAAGACTCCATAAGTAGTACAAAAGTGTATCTTATTAGGCACCAATGAAGAAGGCATGAATTGAAATTTTTTCAAGGAGAATTGTGGAATATTAAGCCACCATCCTTTGATGGTGAAAAATAAAGGGAAGATGATGTTGAATCCTGTCTACAAGGAATCAATAAGTATTTTCAGTTGCACAATTATTCATCTAATATTGGAACTAGAATTTCCACATACCATTTGCATGGAAAAGTTGTTGTGTGGTGGGATAAGCTGAAGCAAGTTGAACACATTAATGAGAATATGATCACTTGAAAACAGTTCAAGATATATTTCTAGAAGGAGTACCTTTCATATCGTTTCTGTTACAAGAAAATACAAGATTTCTTTGAACTCGGATTATGAAGCATGACCATTACAGAATATGAAAATAAGATCTTTGGATTGTTGAAGTACTTAGGTTTTATAAAATATGAGAAGGTGAAAATACATACCTGTTCTTAAGTGGATTTCCATCCTTCTATAAAAAAAATATTTAATATGACAAACCCAAACTTTGACAGAGACCACGAGGAAAGCTAAGTACCTTTATGAACAAGGAAAGGGAAGAGAATCATTGTATAAATCTTGGAAGGATAAGAAGAGGGAGAAATATGATCAGAGAAGGAAAGGATTCAAACCTATTTTCATCAGAAACAATCCTAATAGAAATCAACAAGATCATCTTGTGGAGGAAGAATCCAAGAGATAATATTCTTTAGGAAAGAGGGGAAGACCACCAATCCAATGTTGGGGATGCAAAGAAGACTGTGTGTACAAGGATTTTCCTCACTGAGGAGAAAAAATGAATACCATGCACAACAACCAAGAGACTATAATATTATAATACATGGGTAGATGTATTTCAAGAATATGTGTATCCCTAGAAGATCGACGAGTAGATTACCAATTCAATATGATCAAAGTGGAAGGTACGATCATTAATTTGGATGTTGTTATTTTAATTGATTCAGGAGAAAGACATTGTTACATTCATTCTAAAATAGTGGATAGGTTACAATTGGAGAAAATTAAGATTGAAAAATCAAGTTTGGTTCAGCTAGCCACTGGAACCAAAAGAAGGATCAATGAGATGGTTAGAGTTTGTCCAATAAATATTAATGGAGTGAGTAATAATTTTGATATGAATATCATTCCATTAGGATCTTATGATATTATAATTGGAATTGATTGGATGGACAAGCATCATGTTGTCCTAGATTATCATAACAAGACATTTACATGTCTTGATGAAGAAGGAAAACACAACACTGTGAAAGGAATTCCAAGACCCATTTCTATTAGAGAGATTTCAGTCTTACAACTGAAGATATGTTTAAGGAAAGGATGTCAATTGTATGTAGCTCATGTGGAGGATCCAAAAAAGACTAAAGGACCAAGACTTGAAAATTTCTTAGTATTGCAAGAATTTGAAGATGTATTCCAAGACATACCTGGATTTCCACCTAAGAGGGAGATATATTTCTCTATTGATTTAGTACCAGCAACTACCCTTTTATTAAAAACTCCTTACAGAATGAGTACACCAGAATTAAAAGAACTACAAATACAGTCGGAGGAATTGTTGAAGAAATGGTACATATGCCCAAGTGTTTCACTTTGGGGAGCAATAATACTCTTTGTAAAAAATAAGGATGGAACATTGAGTTTGTGTATTGACTTTAGATAGTTGATAAAATATGCTATAAATAAAAAGTACCCTCTACCAAGAAATCATGATTTTTTTTATCATCTAAGAGGCGGAAATATATTTTCAAACACAGACTTGAGATCAACATACCACCAGGTAAGAATCAAAGAAGAAGACATTAGTAAGAAAACCTTTAGAACAAAGTATGGCCACTATGAATTTGTGGTGGTGCCATTTTGAATAACCGATGCACCAACTATCTTCACGTGCTTTATGAATGGCATATTCATAAATTATCTAAATAAGTTTGTCATTGTTTTCTTGGATGACATACTTATCTATTCGATGACAAAGGAACATCATGAACATCAATTGATATTGGTATTGCAAGTACTAAGGGAGTATAATATTTATGCCAAGCCAACCAAGTGTTATTTTTACTAAGAATGGATCCATTATTTGGGGCACATTATTTCAAAAAAATACATAGCAGTATATCCAGAGAAGATTGAATCCCCTAGAGGATGGTGAACACCAAGAAATGTTTCAAAAGTCAGATATTTTGTGGGATTAGTTGGATACTATCGGAGATTCATAAAATTATTCTCTAATATTTCTCATCCTATCACTTGTTTACAAAATAAGCGAATTAAATTTGAATGGAAAAAAGAGTGTGGATAGAATTTTAACCTGCTAAAAGAATTACTTACCAATGCACCTATTTTAAAGATTGTTGACCCAAATGAAAGCTTTGTGGTATGTACAAATTCATGTAAGGAAGGAATTGGTGGATTCCTTACTTAGAATGGTTATGTCATCAATTATGGGTCTAAGAATATTAAAGAACGTGAGAGGAATTATGCCACACATGATTTGGAGATTGTTTTCATAGTTCATGCATTGAAGATGTGGAGGAATTATCTCACAAGAAAGATCTTTGAATTAAGGACATACCATAGTGGTATGAAATATATTTTTGAACAACCAACTTTGAATGCCAGAAAAACAAGTCAATTGAAATTTTTAAGAGAATATGACTTTGATATCAAGCATATCAAAGGAAAAGAAAATAGAGTTGTTTATGCACTCAGCTAAAGAGTCCATCTCATGCATGCTACAACCATTACTATGCATCAGTCATATTTGAAGAAGAGAATTTTAGATGTTGTTATTATAGACGAACATTACCTATAAGCAAAATAAAGCTTACAGTAGGAAAATGTACGACAAAGAATTAAAGAATATGAGATTAAGGAGGATGAATTACTTATGCATAAGAACATAGTTTATGTTCCTAGTTCTGAAGAAATTGAGAATTTGGTATTAAAAGAAATGCACAATGTTCCATATGTCGGACATCCCAGTTACCAAAAAACAATTGCAGCAGTAAGAAGCCAATTCTTTTGGTCTAGGATGAAGAAAGTTGTTGTTGATTTCATTTCTATATGTATGGAATGTTAGAGAGTGAAGGTTGAGAATAAACACCCAATGGGTTTGCTACAACCATTTCCAATTACAGAGAGGTAAGGAAATAAACGTGATTCAATCATGGTAGTGGTTGATAAATTGACAAAGACTGCTCAATTGTTTTTGTAAAGATGACTCATACAACAACTAATATTGCATAAATTCATATGAAGGAAATTGATAGGTTGCATGGGATACCTAAGACAATTGTTTCATATAAAGATACTAGATTTACTTCGAACTTTTGAAAATGATTATTTAAATAATTTGATACAAATATGAATTTTATCAAAACATACCATCCATAGTCAGATGGAGAGATAGAAAGAGTCAACCAAGTAATTGAAGACATGTTAAGAATGTATGTGATGGATAAGCCATCTAAGTGGGAAGATTACTTGCATTTGGTTGAGTTTTCTTATAATAATAAATATCAAGCTTCATTGAATATGAGTCTATTTGAATCTTTGTATGGTAGGAAATGAAATACTCCAGTGAGTTGGGAAAACCCAACAAACATATTAGTACTTGGGCCATAATTTTTCAAGGATATGGAAGACCAAATGGTTAGAATTAAGAAGAATTTGAAGGAAGCACAAGATAGAGATAAAATTTGTGTATATAAGAGAAGAACAACTAGAGAATTTAAAGTAGGAGAGCATGTTATTTTGAAAGTGAAGCCCAAGAAGATCTCATTGAAGTTGGGAAGTTGTACCAAGCTAGGAACCAAATTCTATAGTCCATTTGAGATACTAGACAGAATAAGTGTAGTTACATACATGCTTGCATTGCCTAATTCCATGAATGTGCATAATGTAAATCATTTCTCTTTGCTGAAAAAATATGTACATGATCCCAACCATGTTATTGATTGGAATTTGATTCAGGTGGAGCTAGAGGGAGAATTCCAGGTCCAATCAGTGCGCATATTGGAAAGAAAAGTCAAAATGATCTGAAATCAAGTCATAGAAGTAATAAAAGTTCATTGGACCTACTACAGTTCTGAAGATTCAAATTGGGAGCATGAAGATGCCACTTGGGGGCATGAATATTTCATGCGGGAAGAGTACCCATGACATTTTAAAGAATGTTTAAATTTTGATTTATGTTTTTGTATGTGCATTGAGGACAATGCCAAAATAAGGGGGAGGGGAATTTAATACCCAAATTTTGAATCGCCATATTAAATAACATATTTTGTACATATGATAATTAGGATGGTGGGCCAGTATGTTTAGTCTAGAGTGCCTGCAAAGTTAAAGTAGGCCAGAGTGCCTTGGAAATGTAATATTTTGATCATTGCAAATAATAAAAAACATCATTGGTTTCAAGATGGATAAGGATAAATTTATAGTGGGATATGATTCCATGAGAGAGGGGGATACAAGGTATAAAACCTTATATTACATTTATTTTTACCCATATGGTAATTTTGGGGGAGAAAAATAAGTGTTTACATAAGCTTCTTGGTGAAGAGGCCACGTGGCTCTTGATTTCCAAGAAAATATATAAACCTCTCCTTTGAGTTGTTTTGAGGGGTTCGTTAGTTCTTCCTCATTCCTTGTTGTTCATTATCCGACCCTTCATTATGGTTCTTAAAGGGGGGAGATGAGAATGAGTTGTATAGGAATGAATCCATTGTTGTTGGATGTAGAATGTTGTTGGTGTATTCCAGCAATAGTATAATGCATGTATGATTGCGAGGAATCATAATGAATAAGACTTGATCATAGTCGTGAGTCCTGATATTCCCAACATGGATATTCTTTACCAAAAGCATCGTAGCCATGGAAGGAGATGGACATCCTAAGGGACTGCATGGAAGATAAGGGGGTCCATGCTCTTGGGTTGTGCAACATGGAAATAAGAGGTATGGTGTACTTTGGATTGTTGTTTGTGTTGAGAAAAACATGATATATTGAGTGCTAAATGGTTTGGGAAGTCAAGTGTTTCCTTGGAACTCGTCCATTTGGATTCATAGCCCTAGATCGGGGGTGATATGTTGTTGAGACTTGGAACATCAATGTTTATGGTTGGGTGGAACGTCCTTGGTCTGCAACCACTTGGTGATTGTTATATTTAAGATAAGTTTTTTCTCTATGATATGGTGTTGAAACCTAGGTTTTCATCCTTTCTCTTTCCTTCCATTAGCCTATACATCTGTAAAGCTTGATTTTTTTTCAGTTTCTTCTCCATGGTTTAATGAGTCATCTTGAGTTCTTTTACCCTTCTAATGATTTTGCACTATTTTCTTTCTTTATTGGAAGGTTATTGCATGTGTTTATTTGGATTAATAACATACGTCATCGTGATTTATCATTAATGAGATTCAACAGGTTGATCGAGCCTTTTAATGCAGAAAAAAAAATGATTGCAAGAAGATGCATGTTCTTGCAAACAGTGTAAAAGTGCATTGTTTTAGTTAATTAAACGTTCATAAATTATTTTGAATATTTGAAATTGTTGTGTTGGTGGATGCATGTGTATGCATTCTCATGGGCACTCAAATTCATGAAATTTTATTCCCTGAGAAGTTTTCAAATGACATCAAACCAGAAATCAAGGCTGACATATCAGAAATGAAGGGGTCTATCAAAGATATACATGGCAAAGGGTCTGAAGTAATGCAAAGGTATGAAATGAGATCCAAAAAAATGAAAGTGATAGCTAATCATAATAAATCTATCATGAATGAAGAGTAGAGGATGAAAGATAAAGGTAAGAAACAAGTTTTAATTAAACCAAAGGAGGAGGTTGATGAAGAGGTTAAGGATAGCCACCGAGTGCAAGCATTAAAACAACAGATCCAAAATTTGAAAAAACAAAATAAAGAGATGGAAAAGCAACATGCCAAGTTGCAAAATAGGTATCAGAGGTTACAAAAGAAACATCAAAAGGTGCTGCTAGAATTTTATGAAATATTATGTTTTGTCTATGTTTTAGTCATTGTCTTTGGTAACGCCTCTCGAACATTTGGAGATGAATTATTAAAACATGAAAGTGGTTTTTGTTGGAAACAAACCGATTCACAAAAACCTCTCTTATATTTTACAAAGGCATCACGTTTTGTGAGAATCAAAGGGATCTTTCAGGCCATTTTCCTATAAACTTACAAAAATTTGTTTTTCCCTATTTGTTTCATTGTATTTTGATGCACCTTCTGAATAAAGGGAGGTGAATTTGTGAAAAATGAAATGGGTTTTTGTTGAGAAAAATCCCATGCAAAAACAAACTCTCTCATATTTTGCACAGGTATCATGGTATAAGAGAATCGAACAAACCTTTGAGGCCTTTTTATCCATAAATTCGCCAAACTCTGTTTTTCCTATTTTTGTCATTGTCTTCTGATGCGATTTTCGAACAGATGGAAATGAATTTCAGAAAACTGGAAGAGGTTTGTGTTGGGTACAGTCCCATGCAAAAACACCTCTCTCATAGTTTACAAAGGTATCACAGTATGAGATAATCGAAGAGGTATTTTAGGTCATTGTTTCTAGAAATTCTCCAAATTCTAGATTAAACTCTAGTTGGAGTACACATGGGTAATCATGCACACTCACCACCAGTTACAATTGTCAAAAGTTTTCTTTTGTTAAGATTTTTTCTACTCGAGTTACCAAAAGTATTCTTCGTTGCACTTATATCAGTTTAGTTTTTTTAGTTCGAGACATTATTGTCAAATGTAATAAGGGGTCATTTATGTTTGATATGAACCACATATTTTATTATTTTGTTAAAGTCGAGTTTGAAGGAGGTCATGATTGATATTTCCATTAAATACACTCAAGTTAAAGAGGTATTTCCAATTTGTAATGAAGGAATGTTAGTATAGTCATTTAGTTTTTATTCATAGTTTAGATCAAATTTTCAAAATGGTCGAAATCCTCAACAATACCGATAAATAAACAATTTTGTATTGTTTGAGGGAGAAGTTTTTAGTGAAAAGTGGATGTACATTTCATTTTTCTTTCAGCTATTGTCCTAATTCTTTATTATTATTATTATTATGCAACCTATTATATAAGCATTTTTTTAGTAAAAAGATCCATTGTTTGGCAACCAGTTGGATAATTTGTAGCGAGATATTTGTCTAGGTCTTAAAATATCATTTTAATTCTTAATTATCACATAGCAAGTAATTCATTTCATTGCTAGTTGTTTTTTCATGTGTTTTTATTTTCATATTCCCCAACTGGCTCATCAATATCCATACCATTAGCTAAGGAGAACCTACATTCTTACTGTGTGGCCTATCCAACTAGATTATTATCTTTGAAAACCTATCCTTTAGTTGACCAACAAAAACAACTTATCAAAAAACCAACCATTCCAAATTTGAGGTGGCCTAACTCTTCCCTTTAGCATTCAGGTGCAAACTTTAGGACGAACATCTTTTGTCGCCATTATCAGGGAATAGAGTAACGAAACAATATTTCCCTGGGAGAATGACAACAATTAGATATTGTTTTTTATGGTGAACAAAATCGAGACACATTCAGATTGCAGATCATTCACCTGATGACTCCATGGTTAAAGGATCAAGTGGAAACTCCACAATTTCAATATGTTAGATACTCGGATGGAAGCCATTTTGGCTCAGAGGTATGCAATTTTGTATTTCTCTAATGTACCAGGATTTTCAAATACTATGCTTTGTAAAGATGAACGGGAAAGTTTTCTTGTGAGGTTTAAAGGATAATATATGAAAATCCCTGCTGAACATTTATTGGATTTTCATGATTACATGCATAAGATGGGCATTGTGCATGAGGATGTGTTTTTACAATTTTTTAGTTATTCATTGGAATGGAAAGTTGGATAATGGTGCCGATCATTGCTTCCCTCTAGTATCTCTTCATTAAAAGAATTCCATGATGCTTTCCATTCTTATTGTAAGGGGATTTTCCCCATTGAATCTCTTTATCCAACATGTTGCATAGAATTTAAATTATTACATCATTTCTCTAACCATGAAGTTCAGAATGCTAGTCTCAATCTGATGCATGAGGGAACATTGGTTCAAAATAATGGTTATATTGAGAATATGGTTCCTGACATTGGGATTAATGAAATTAATCTGCTTCCTTCTAATTTGCATGATAATTTTGATATTTAGGTTCAAGATGATAATCAACAGCTGCAAGTTTTATTTGTTGACCAAATTTTTTATGAAAACGGTGAAGGATATGAAAAAACAGTCCAACACAAACAAGATCTCATTCCACATGATGTTCCTATAGATGCAAGTAATTTGTAGCAATTTGTTTCTCATGATTACCTTGATGTTTTGAATGCTTCTCAAATAGTTTGTGTTCATGAAAATCATCAAAAAGTGAAAGGTGATCTCGATTCCCATGATTGTTTCAAGGCATATCATGTTTTCGAGATGTTTCAAGAGAAGCACAACTTGATTGGTAGATTAGAAATCACAATGAAGAATCTAGGTTTCCAGTATAAAATGAACATGCATCATGATTTTCAAGATCTGGTGGCCACTTTCATGGAGTTAGTTTTCCTAGAGGTCTTAAAGTTTGCAACATTTTCTGTGCAATCAAGTTGCAGTTGTAAGTATAAGTTTCCCATTCAATTTCTGCTGAAAAAATATTTGTATTTTTGCATTCTTTTATTCAACTGCAAAAAGAAAGGTTATGTTGTCAAACACCTTCTTTATTGGTTGTATTGAAAATTTCATGTTATGTGATCATATTGACTTATATTGTTTAGGAGTAGGAGAATAAGCTCATAATTCGAGCATTTAATTTCAGTTCGTAGATTGTTTTTCAATGTGTTTGTTTTTAGTAGCTTCTTTGAATAAGAGACTCCATAACCCAACAAAGGCATTGGATTGTAGCTATATATTTGAGTTTCAGTTGAATAAATATATGTAGCATGGCTAACGGATAGAAACAGAGGTAAGTTACAACAAGTGGGAAAAGATTTTGAGAAGTAAGGCACCTACTCTACTATTCTTAACACCTCACATGGAAGTGTTATCCCCGGTTGGAGACAATGTTGAAACCTAGGCTTGCATCCCTATTCTTTCCCTCCATTAACCTATAAATATGTAAATCCTATTTTTTTTCAATTTCTTCTCCATGGTTTAATGAGTCAGCTTGAGTTGTTTTTACCCTTCTATTGATTTTGCACTATTTTCTTGCTTTCTTGGAGGGTTATTGCATGTGATGATTTGGGTTAATAACATATGTCATCTTGCTTTATCATTATTGATCTTATAGCAGGTTGAATGAGACTTTTAATGAATAAAAAACACTAATTGCAAGAACATGCATGTTCTTGCAAACAATGTAAAAGCACGTTGTTTCAATTATTTAAATGTTTATAATTTTTTTAAAATATTTGAAAATGTTGTGTTGGCGCCTGCATGTGTATGCATGCTAATGTGAATTCAAATTCATGAAAGGTTACTCCCCTATCAATTTTCAAATGACATCAAACCAGAAATCAAGGCCAACATATCATAAATTTAGGGCTCTATAAAAGATATACATGGAAAAGGGTATGTAGTAATGCACATGTATGAAATAAGATCCATAAAAAGCAAAGTGCTAGCTAATCATAATAAATATGTCATGAATGAAGACCATAGGCTGAAAGATAAAAGTAAGAACTATGTTTTAATTAAAACGAAGGAGGACATTGATGAAGATGTAAAGGACAACGACCAGGTGCAAGCATTAAAAAAACAAATCCAGACTTTGCAATAGCAGAACCAGGAGATGGAAAAACAACATACCAAGCTGAAAAATAGGTATCAGAGGTTATAGAAGAAACTTCAAAAGGCGTTGCCCGAATTTTATGAAATACTTTATTTTCTCTCTGTTTTAGTCATCGTCTTTGGGCACCCCTCCTGAACATCTGGAGATGACGTTTCAATAACGTAAAGAGGGTTTTATTTGAAGCAAGCCTATTAATGAAAAAATCTCTCATATTTTACACAGGCATCACTATTTGGGAGAATCAAATGGATCTTTCAGGCCATTTTTCCAGAAACTGAAAAACTTTATTTTTCCCTATTTTTGCCATTGTCTTTCGATGCACCTTCTAAACAACTGGAGGTGAATTTCTGAAAAATGAAATAGGTTTTTTTTTAGAACAATCCCATGAAAAAAATACTCTCTCATATTTTACACAAGTATCACAGTATGAGATACTCACAAACACATTTGAGGCACTTTTTCCAAAAATTCGCCAAACTTTGTTTTTCCTATTTTTGTCATTTTCTTCCGCCATGCCTCTCGATTAGATGGAAATGATTTTTTGAAAACTGGAAGCGGTTTTTGTTGGGAATGGTCCATGCACAAAAAAATCTCTCATATTTTACACAGGTATCATGTTCTAAGAGAATCAAAGAGGTATTTGAGGTCATTGTTTCCATAAATTTGCCAAATTCTAGATTAAACTCCAGTTGGAGTACACGTGGGTAATCATTTGCACTCACCACGAGTTACAAATTTCAAAATTTTTCTTTTGTTAAGAGTTGTTCTAATCGATTTACCTATAGTAGTATTAGTTTCACTTATAGAAGTTTAGTTTTTTTAGTTCGATACATTACTATCAAATGTAATAAGGGATTATTTTCATTTGATATGAACCACATCTTTTATTATTTTGTTAAGTTCGATTTTGAAGAAAGTCATGACTGATATTTCCATTAAATACACTCAAGTTAAAGAGGTGTTTTCAATTTGTAATGTAGGAATTTTAGTCCAGTCATTTAGTTGTTATGCAGAGTTCAAATCTAATTTTTAGAATGGTTGAAATCCACTGCAATACTGATAAATAAACAATTTTTGTATTGTTTGAGGGGGTAGCTTTTAGTGAAAAAAGGATTCAAGCATTAGAATTGGCTGGACCTTCTCATACGATTGTAAATTTCTCTACATGATGAATATATGTTGGTGATAATTGTGTATTTATTCTTATCTTGTATGAAATTTTATGACATGCACAATGTACATTTCTTTTTTCTTTCAGCTATTGTCCTAATTCCTCTTTGTGGATTACACAACCCCTTATATAGCCATTGTTTTAGTAAAAAATAAGTTTGAAAACCTGTTGGATGATTTGTAGCCAAAAATTTGTCTAGGTCTTAAAATATCATTTCAAGTCTTAATTCTCACATAAAAAGTAATTCATTTCATTGCTTGTTGTTGTTTCTTGTGTTTGTCTTTTAATATTCCCCCACTGCCTCATCAATATCCATACCATTAACTAAGGAGAACCTAAATTCTTATTGTGTGGTGTGTCCAACCATATTGTTATCTTTGAAAACATATCCTTTATCTTACCAACAAAACAAACTTATGAAAAGACCAACCATTCCAAATTTGAGGTGGCCTAACTTTGCCCTTTAGCAGTAAGGTGTAGACTTTAGGACCAACATATGGTTTATTTGTTATATATGTAATTTCTGATGTGTACTGATGATCATTTCCAAAAGTTTCATATCCAATTTTTTATTATTGTATTATTATTAATTTTAATTTTAATTTTTTATGTTAC
>SNQJ01S0121617.1:0-10196 GCA_010110895.2 Picea sitchensis | reverse complement strand
GTCTATAATAACAACATCTAAAATTCTCTTCTTCAAATATGACTGATGCATAGTAATGGTTGTAGCATGCATGAGATGGACTCTTTAGCTGAGTGCATAAACAACTCTATTTTCTTTTCCTTTGATATGCTTGATATCAAAGTCATATTCTCTTAAAAATTTCAATTGACTTGTTTTTCTGGCATTCAAAGTTGGTTGTTCAAAAATATATTTCATACCACTATGGTATGTCCTTAATTCAAAGATCTTTCTTGTGAGATAATTCCTCCACATCTTCAATGCATGAACTATGAAAACAATCTCCAAATCATGTGTGGCATAATTCCTCTCACGTTCTTTAATATTCTTAGACCCATAATTGATGACATAACCATTCTAAGTAAGGAATCCACCAATTCCTTCCTTACATGAATTTGTACATACCACAAAGCTTTCATTTGGGTCAACAATCTTTAAAATAGGTGCATTGGTAAGTAATTCTTTTAGCAGGTTAAAATTCTATCCACACTCTTTTTTCCATTCAAATTTAATTCGCTTATTTTGTAAACAAGTGATAGGATGAGAAATATTAGAGAATAATTTTATGAATCTCCGATAGTATCCAACTAATCCCACAAAATATCTGACTTTTGAAACATTTCTTGGTGTTCACCATCCTCTAGGGGATTCAATCTTCTCTGGATATACTGCTATGTATTTTTTTGAAATAATGTGCCCCAAATAATGGATCCATTCTTAGTAAAAATAACACTTGGTTGGCTTGGCATAAATATTATACTCCCTTAGTACTTGCAATACCAATATCAATTGATGTTCATGATGTTCCTTTGTCATCGAATAGATAAGTATGTCATCCAAGAAAACAATGACAAACTTATTTAGATAATTTATGAATATGCCATTCATAAAGCACGTGAAGATAGTTGGTGCATCGGTTATTCAAAATGGCACCACCACAAATTCATAGTGGCCATACTTTGTTCTAAAGGTTTTCTTACTAATGTCTTCTTCTTTGATTCTTACCTGGTGGTATGTTGATCTCAAGTCTGTGTTTGAAAATATATTTCCGCCTCTTAGATGATAAAAAAAATCATGATTTCTTGGTAGAGGGTACTTTTTATTTATAGCATATTTTATCAACTATCTAAAGTCAATACACAAACTCAATGTTCCATCCTTATTTTTTACAAAGAGTATTATTGCTCCCCAAAGTGAAACACTTGGGCATATGTACCATTTCTTCAACAATTCCTCCGACTGTATTTGTAGTTCTTTTAATTCTGGTGTACTCATTCTGTAAGGAGTTTTTAATAAAAGGGTAGTTGCTGGTACTAAATCAATAGAGAAATATATCTCCCTCTTAGGTGGAAATCCAGGTATGTCTTGGAATACATCTTCAAATTCTTGCAATACTAAGAAATTTTCAAGTCTTGGTCCTTTAGTCTTTTTTGGATCCTCCACATGAGCTACATACAATTGACATCCTTTCCTTAAACATATCTTCAGTTGTAAGACTGAAATCTCTCTAATAGAAATGGGTCTTGGAATTCCTTTCACAGTGTTGTGTTTTCCTTCTTCATCAAGACATGTAAATGTCTTGTTATGATAATCTAGGACAACATGATGCTTGTCCATCCAATCAATTCCAATTATAATATCATAAGATCCTAATGGAATGATATTCATATCAAAATTATTACTCACTCCATTAATATTTATTGGACAAACTCTAACCATCTCATTGATCCTTCTTTTGGTTCCAGTGGCTAGCTGAACCAAACTTGATTTTTCAATCTTAATTTTCTCCAATTGTAACCTATCCACTATTTTAGAATGAATGTAACAATGTCTTTCTCCTGAATCAATTAAAATAACAACATCCAAATTAATGATCGTACCTTCCACTTTGATCATATTGAATTGGTAATCTACTCGTCGATCTTCTAGGGATACACATATTCTTGAAATACATCTACCCATGTATTATAATATTATAGTCTCTTGGTTGTTGTGCATGGTATTCATTTTTTCTCCTCAGTGAGGAAAATCCTTGTACACACAGTCTTCTTTGCATCCCCAACATTGGATTGGTGGTCTTCCCCTCTTTCCTAAAGAATATTATCTCTTGGATTCTTCCTCCACAAGATGATCTTGTTGATTTCTATTAGGATTGTTTCTGATGAAAATAGGTTTGAATCCTTTCCTTCTCTGATCATATTTCTCCCTCTTCTTATCCTTCCAAGATTTATACAATGATTCTCTTCCATCTCCTTGTTCATAAAGGTACTTAGCCTTCCTCATGGTCTCTGTCAAAGTTTTGGGTTTGTCATATTAAATATTTTTTTTATAAAAGGATGGAAATCCACTTAAGAACAAGTATGTATTTTCACCTTCTCATATTTTATAAACCCTAAGTACTTCAACAATCCAAAGATATTATTTTCATATTCTGCAATGGTCATGCTTCCTAATCCGAGTTCAAAGAAATCTTTTATTTTCTTGTAACATAAACGATATGAAAGGTACTCCTTCTGGAAATATCTCTTGAACTGTTTTCAAGTGATCATATTCTCATTAATGTGTTCAACTTGCTTCAGCTGATCCCACCACACAACAACTTTTCCATGCAAATGGTATGTGGAAATTCTAGTTCCAATATTAGATGAATAATTGTGCAACTGAAAATACTTATTAATTCCTTGTAGCCAGGATTCAACATCATCTTCCCTTTATTTTTCACCATCAAAGGATGGTGGCTTGATATTCCACAATTCTCCTTGAAAAAATTTCAATTCATGCCTTCTTCATTGGTGCCTAATAAGATACACTTTTGTACTACTTATGGAGTCTTATGATGCATAAAATTTCCTTACTACATAAAGAGGTGAGTGATGTCTATGAGTTTTTATAGTACTTCTTTAATGACCAAATCTTATGTAGTTATCTCTTCTTTCATGACGTCTTCCTTCTTCCTCATGTCTTGAATCTGATCCATTCTTTGCCTGCCTATGCAACTGATTCATGATTTGCATCACTTGAGCATTTATTTGGATTTTTTCTCTCAACAACTTCCAATTGTCTTCCTTGTAACTTTGCATTTCTATATTCAATATTCTTACAGTCTCTAATATTGTTTCTTTTTCCCTTCTATTCGTATGTCTGTTTGATTTTTTCTCTACATTACGAACAATGATATTTTTAACTTTGGATACTTTCTCGTGACTAAAGGCTACCTCTCCTTCTTCCATGCCCCAAATATGCATTCTTATCTTGGACTGATATGCTTATATCCTTAATTCTAAGAAATGTGCAAGAAACCAATTTGTTAGAGTTATGCATGTTATGGAAATTTTGTCAATTTATTCTATAGACACTTTTCCTACTTATTTCATGAGTAATTATATCATGGTTCTTTCAGTTCTAATAATTCCAAGTCGTTCTCCTCAATTAAATATTAGTCATTGATCTATTAGTTGTCTTTAGTTACAACCACCATCCAATCAAATCTTGGATTGATATTGATCGTCGATGTTGTTTTGAAAAAATAATCATGGGGCTATAGCATATCTCTTCATCTTCCACGACCTCCAAATTTCACTCTCAACTTACGTCGCACTCATTTTTCACATATACTTAGAATATTTTCAATATTTTCTTCACGGGTCTCAGGTTCCTTTATTTATCCCTCTGCGACTTCCAAAATTCATCCCTATGTTCCACCAGACTCACTTTTCACTTACACTTAGAAACTAAGTATTCCATCATGAGTCTATGAGACATCTCGAGCCATGGAATCTATTTTCCTCTGAGCCAATTGATCTGTGACACATGGCGACCTCCTGGCCACTATATTTGTGACATGTGGAAACCTCCTGGTCATCTGATCGAATATCCATAATTAGTCATTTTCTATATATCACTGTGGTCTTAATCCTTTGTCTGATTCTGATACTTAACCATTTATCTAGATATCACCACGCTTTGTGACATCTTGAAACTTATTCGCTTTCTGAGTTCTTGCCATGGGTCATGGGCCTACAACATTAGCCTGATACATATATATTTGTGACATCGTTTGTCCTTCCAATTCTTGATACTTAACTATTTTTAAACATTTCACTACGCTCTACGACATCTTTTATACTTGGTTGATTTTCATTATTTTACCACAGGTCCACTAGTCTGCAGGGATACCTCACTTCTTCCCATACCCCTATTCTCCACCATGCTCGTCACCTCCATGACATCTTAGGAATTATTCGATTTTACACATCTTATAGTAGTTTTGCGGGTGGCAGGTTTACAACCCTTCTTCACATAACCTTGATTCGCTGCCACTCTTGTCACCTAGATGATGTCTTGGGACTTAACTAATTTTAGGATCTTTTTGCACGTTTGCGGGGATACCATATTTATTTCTATACCCATCGATTCTCCGTCATGTTTCCCCCTCCACGACATCTCAATACTTAGTCGATTCCTAGATATTCTCATGCAGATGGTGTAGTTGAGGTGTCTTCCATGTGGGCTTCTACTGATGTGGAATTCATCTGAAATTACACGTGGTGTTGATGATGTTGCTACAGTAATGTTGGTGTGGCTTAGATATCTCGTTGAGCATCGGGCCCTCATATTTTGATCTTAATATTTGATATCTAGAGATCGACGGTTAGGATTCAACCATCTCTAGATCCACATTTATTTCTCACAAAATCTCACTCCCATACGCGGGGTTCCATACCCGTCCACTTTCATTTAAACTAGGTAACTTCACATTTTCTTTATAAATTATTTGTATTTGTTTTCCCTTATGAATGTGGGATACACACATACATAGATACACCATTTACATCGGTTTGAGAATTTGATACCTTCTTTTGGAAATTTAACGATGCACAATCGTGTTTTCATTTAGAGACTCCTCCATGCATAAGGGTATTCTCTACTCCTCGGTCTTGTTCAATTTGTAAGACAAAATCTTTCATGCAAACAACTTTTGTATTAGGCCCCTTAAGTAGGCCCCTTAAGGCCCGACTCTGCAACCTACAACTCCGATACCAATATGTCACGTCCCCAACCACCAAGCTAGGGCACACTTATACACGAATGCTCTGATACCACTATTTCATGCACCCAACCACCAGGTTGGGGCATGCTACTCAAAAACACTCTCCAATCATACAACAAACATACACATTCTTGGAACTGCTTCCTTTTCTTGAATCTCTGACAAGACCATCACCAATAGACCCCAAGAGAATTAATTAGTGTCTATAGAAAGTCACATGGACACCAATAGGTCAGATCATGTAAGTAACAAGACACCTCTCCAATCTTGAGATCGATCTCTGATAATATTTAATAAATCAAGAAGCATGCAAGAATAAAATACAATACATGCATTATCCAAGAATTAGACTAACTTAAAAAGAAATATATATCATTCCATGCACAACCATATCTAGCAAGAAAATACATTGGATATTCAAATATTAGAAATAATAATCAATACACAACGAAAATTACAGATATAAATAGAGAAACTATATAACAAAGAAGACACTTATCTTAAAGATAGCAATCACCAACTAGCTACAGACTAAGGATGTTCCACCCAACCATATACATTGTTGTTCCAAGTCTCAACAACAGGTCACCCCCGTCCTAGGGCTATGAATCCACAAGGATGAATTCCAAGGAAACACTCGGCTTCCCAAACCAGCTAGCACTCAATATCTCACAAGTTTCTCAACACACATAGTAATCCAAAGTACACCAACCCTCGTCTTTCCATCTCATAGAACTTAATAGCATGGACCCCCTTCTTTGCCACGCAGTCCCTTGGGATTTCCATCTCCTTCCAAGGCTCCAGTGCTTCTGGAAAAGAATCTCCATGTTGAGACTCTCAGGACTCACATCTTTAATCAAGTTTGATTCATCTAATGCCTCTCAAGCATACATGCATTACTCTATAGCTGGAATACACTAGAAAATCTCTACAACCATCAACAATGGCTTCATTACTCTACAAATCGTTCTCATGTCCCCCCCCCCCACCAAGAACTAGAATGAAGGGTCATATAATGAACACCAATGAATGAGGAAGAACCGAGGAAAGCCCCAAAACAGCTCAGAGGAGAGGTTTATATATTTTCTTGGAAATGAAGAGCTATGTTGCCTCTTCCCCAAGAAGTTCATGTAACCACTTCTTTCTCTCCCCTAAAATTACAAGATGGGTAAATATAAATATAATATAAGGTATTATCCTTTTTATCCCCCTTTCTTGTGGAAATTTCTAAGGTATTCTACCTTTGTAGGAAATCTGGTCTAAACATATCGATCCACCAGTCTAAGTATCATATGTACAAAATACATTATTTAATTTAGGGATTCAAAAGGTATTACATAAAAAATCAAAATAGTTATGATTATTTATATCACTTCTTTGTTTTTTAAATATCATTAATTTAATTGTATTATAAATATTTGTATATATTTTAAAGATGATCATTTTTCCTCACCCTGTATGTTAAATATTATTTGTTTAATTTTGTTTGAAATCCCTTGAGAAATTGTCCGATGACAAATAATTTGAGTGGTTAATTCTGTGTAATCCAAATACCTAGGGATTCAAATACAATTTAAATAACAAAAAATTGGTGAAAAACACCAAATGTAAAACATTTAACGTCTTTAAATTATATATTGGATGTTTAAATTATCTATTTAATGTTGATATTATGTAAATAACAAAAAATTGGTGAAAAACACCAAATGTAAAACATTTAACGTCTTTAAATTATATATTGGAAGTTTAAATTATCTATTTAATGTTGGTATTATGTATACATAATTTTGTTAATCTAGATAATAAATTTAGATTAAATTTTTTTATCTATTTATATTATCCAATTTTCTTATAACTATTTAATTTAGATATTTTAGGACCTTTTTACTTGTGAAACATAATTTATGTGTTTTTTTAATTGAATGTAAAAAATAAACTAAAATAAAATGTAGTTAATCAATCAATTCAAAATTTATTTCATTTTTATTATTAAAAAATAATTATAAAATTAAGTATAGTTTCTCATTTTAATAATTACATAAAAAAACTTAGTACATCTTATAACTTAGTATTAAAGATTTGACATAGTACTCACTAGAAACCTTTGGGATAGATAGATTGGAATACATAACATTATTTTTCAGAGTTGAGAGCTACTACAATAAAGTTGTATGGGAAATTTATTGCCAAGTTTAGGAACACTCAGAAGAAATTAAGTGCAATATTGGAGTCCAATAAGGTTGTCCTTTGTCCCCTGCCTTTTTTGGCATATATAAATTGACAAGTTAGAATATTTTTTGGAAGCAATTATGTTGGTCCAACTCTTAGTCCTATAGTCATCATTCTTCTTGGCGTCTTGTTGTTGGACCAAGTCTTGGAGGTATCGTCATCATTCTTCTTCTTTACACTACTTATATCGTTATTATGATGAGGAGTGGTATAGTCATCATTCTTCTTCTTTACACTACTCATATCGTTATTATGACGAGGAGTCCCCACAATCTTGGTAAGTAACTAAGAATCCTCAAGGATTTCAACTCCAATATTGGTATGAATGTTAATACTAACAAAACAAAAGGCATGGTAATTAAATCCAATAAAATCACCTACAATACATTCATATATGACAACAACAACTTGGAGGAAGTTCTTTCATATAAAAATGTCGGAATGGAGTTGATATTCACCACAAGATAAGATGGAATTATAACATTGATAAAACAATAAATGGAGGGTGGATAGCTTATTATGGGCTAAAAAATAATTGTAAATCAACAGGGATAAGAAAAAATATACTCTTTAAGACTCTCGTTACTCTTGTTATTCTATATGGATGCGAAGTTTTTGGATATGGTATCTCTATAGAGTTGTGGAAAAAGATAGAGAAGATCTAAAAAAATATTGTAACCTATAATCTCAAAATTAAAAGAAATATTCCCTCATTGAGAGCACTGCTATTGTACAAGAAGAAGTTAAACAACATGGAAGACAAATCACTTCAAATTCTAGCCAAAATCACCTTGAGGTTACGCTAGCATGGCATAAGGATGTCCACTACCCATTGGGGAATTAAGGAAGAGGTCATATTGCACTTGAAGAATAATATTAAAGATATTACTACATCAAAATTTAAGGAGAAAATGTGGTGCCATAAAGAGTTAGAGGGAAAAAGAAAATTAAAATATTATAAGGAGGTAATCAACCATAATCTAGAAGATTAGATTGAATTCCAAAACATTTTTCACACTACCAATTTTCTTAATCTTTTAGCTCAACAAAACTATTAATTCTTTTGGATTCTAAAGAACTTCAAGTAATCCCTTACCTTCTTAAAGTTTAATAAACTAATTCGATTTCAGTGGACATTATTCATCATCATCAATATATTCTACAAAACTTATATATGTGTGTGTGCTAATTTTATTTAACATTATTTTTTATTAATTTGGGATGACAACTATAAACTTGATAATGTCAAACATTAATAATAATAATAATAATAATTTATTTTTAAGATCAAGACTTGTATGAGATCTCCTTGCTTATGGGATAAGAGACCCCTTGATACAACTATTTGATCCTTAAATATTAAAAAGGTGTACATACCTACTTCCCATGGATTTGAAACTATAACTTTAAAAAAGAAAACAAATATTCTTAAACATTAAACCCATTCAATATATAATAAATCAAAAATTAAAATAAATATACAATAATTTAGATCATTTAACTTTATAATAAAGAATTACTATTATTAATTATTAATTCATTAATTAAAAAATCATAAATTAATAATTTTTTCCTTATGTATATTAATGCAAGGCATTGACGTCATAAGACAATATATATTATTGTATGTATATCAATGCAAGGCATTGACGTCATAAGACAATATATATTATTGATGCATTGACGCCGTAAGCCAAAAATATATATATTTGTACACAGAATTTATTATTTTAAAGCACAGCGATTAGTGTGCCTATACAGTCCACCCACACCTCGACATTTTTGCTGCTAAATATTGCAACCTCGCGTGCACATATTCGCTGGTGCGATGTGGACCTTTGTCAAAATAATCACTTTGTGCCTTCTATTTAAAATATTCTGCGTGCATGGGAAAGAATATCACAGTAATATACTACAGAAATGCAGTTCATGGTTCACAGAAAAAATAGTATTACCACTAAATGGCACAGCGGACGGGACAAAATAGTATTAATATAGGGTAATCCCTGAGCGGAGTATAATCCCTTTTCCTATGTTATGGTATACACAGTTTTTTATTTATATGGTATGATTTGTCTGTTGATGATCTGATTTAGGAGCGAGTATATGCACTTGTATCTATCTGCTCCACACGGTTGTCGATTGGTCTCCAGTTCCAATGGATATGGGATCGGTGTTATGGTATTCTGTGCTGGGGATCACTTCCATCATCGTATTCTTGGTGATCGATTTCTGGAGGAGGAAAACCTACAGCAGGCTTCCTCCCGGGCCTCCAGGATGGCCGATTGTGGGAAACCTGTTCCAGTTAGGTAATAAGCCCAACGAAGCTCTCTTCCACCTTGCTACCAAATACGGCCCTCTCATGTCTCTCTCTCTCGGAATGAAAACTACAGTGGTGGTCTCCTCTCCTGCCATGGCAAAGCAAGTTCTCAAGACCCATGACCATGTCCTTGCAGGCAGGACACTCATACAAGCTGCCCAGTGTCTTTCCCAGGACAAGTCCTCGATCATTTGGGGTCAATATGGATCTCACTGGCGTATGCTCAGACGTATATCCAATACGGAGCTCTTCAGTGCCAAGAGGCTTGAGGCCCTCGAACATTTGAGAAGAGATGAAGTGGTCCGAACGATCCGGCAGATTCTGCATGAAAGTATGAAGGGTAAGACAATAAATATCGGAGATACTGTGGTCCAGTCCTCGATAAGTCTGTTGGGCAATATGGCCTTCGGTAAACACATGTTCGATCCCCACTTTCCTGACTTCCAAGAGTTTAAAGACAATTTTGCGAAACTGGCGGTGTCGGGAGGAGCACCCAATTTGGCGGACTACTTCCCCTTTCTTCAGTGGTTGGATCCTCAGGGTGTGGCACGTAACACGCGAATCTACCTGAAAAGGGTA